>PVHP010005180.1:0-66755 GCA_004024765.1 Zapus hudsonius | reverse complement strand
ATCCTCAGCTGATGGCAGTTTGGGTTTTACAACCTCGATGGAGCTGTGTTGTCAGGGGCGGGCTTATGGGGTTATAAGCCAGCTTCCCCTTGCCAGAGTTTGGCACACCTTCCTGCCGCTATTTGCAGTGCTGTGGCAGAGGTGATGTCCAGCCCTCTGCTCATGCCATCGTTTTCCCTGCCAGAATGGAGTCTCCCCTTGAGTCCGTAAGCCAAATAAACCCATTCCTCTACAAGCCACTTTTGTTTGGGTTCTTTCTGTGCAGCAACTAGAAAGCTGACTGCAACAATGTCTTTTTCTTTGACTCAGTTTACCTATACAATCATGGACTTTATTCTCCTTGTATATCTATTTCCTTTACATTCATCATAAACCCGTTGGCCAGATGGACCCATGAGGAAGTATTGGAAAATATGTATTTGTTTCTGGGTTTTGGCAATAGGGAGCGCTCTGTCCTACAGTCAAAAGCCAGTGGAGCACAAAAGTATATGCTCTTTCTTTTTTTAAGTCCATGAGTCCTAGTAATTGCTTTCATAGGAAAATTGACATCCAATACATATTTATCTTTACTTTTAGTTCTTTTATATCTTATAGAATTCAGAGAAACCACAGGCATTTCTCGTATGTAACGCCTCTATAATTATCATTTTTGGAGAATTGACAACCCGTAGTATTTCTCCTGCTAATAATTTCATGTTGCATACTTTAAAATAGTATATGCAAAACATAATGATCTCTGAGACAAGCTGCATTCACATTTACTTATTTTAGGATGTTACCTTGAAACTTTTGGATACATATGGCAATTTTCCCATTGGTAGAATTTTCAAAACTTATCAAGATTAACTTGGAAAGACAAATCTGTATCATAGTTAATATTCAAGCATGATCAATAACCCAGAAGGAGGAAATTTTATTAGCCAATTAAGTATTCTGTCATCCTCCTGTCTCTGTTCTGTCTCATGTGTTATAAGGATTTTATAGAAGAAAAAATTTTTTGAATTGACCAGAAACCAAATTAATCATAAATTGACCAGAAATCAAATCAATTGCAAATCGACCAGAAATAAAATCTATTGAATTTAGCCTGAAGGGCCTTCCCTTCAAACAAAAGGCTGTACTCCCTGAGGCTAACCCTCCCTGGGGTTTGGCCTTGCTTAAGTTATTCCATTGTCAGCCCAAGGGTCTTGCACCTGGAATTTTTGGCAAGGTGAAAGAACCTGTCTTTTTGACTGACTGAAAGATGTCACTTTTGTATATATAACCCAAACCAAAGATTTTTTTAGCAGACATTTTTTAACCCAAACCAGAGATTTTCAACCCATTTCAAATCCATAGACAGAGAAAAAGCCTTATAAATTTTAATTAAGTCTTTCAGACCTCCAAGCCTTGAGAGTCTGACATCAAGTCAACCGAATTCATCCTGCAGGATCTTTCCTTCTCAAACATCTCTTGGGGAAAGGCCTCATGGCCATATCGGATTCTTTAGTTTTTTTGAGTTGCTGGTTTTCCTATAAACAAAAGACTGTATTCCCTGGGGCAAGCCCTGAGTGACCATTGTTTTTTCCAGTCCCAGGGTGCTTGCATTAACAAGGTGGAAACCTGCGTTTCAGACTGACTGAAAAATATCACTTTTGCATATATATTTAGAGAAATAGCAGAGGCTTAGCTTGCTTTTACATTTGTATAGACAGAGAGAAAGCCTTATAAATTACTCAGACCTCTAAGCCTGACCTTCTGACATAAGCATAACGCTCTTGACGCAAATGCAAATTTGACAGTTGCGGAGGGTTAAATTTGCATCTCAGAGAAAAGAAAAAAAAAACTAAGGAATTCCAAGTTTCTAGCACAGTCAGTTCGTCCTGGCCTGGCCAGGGCATTCCCGGAGTTCTTTGTTTAATTTGCTCGCCTGCCTGGCCGCCTTGGATCTGGCCTGTCATGCAGTCCTTGGGACCAGACTGCTTTGGCACACTTCTCCGTGGGGTGGAAGTGCCACGCCTGGGCCCAGGTGGCCGTGACAATCGCCATCACGCACGCTTCAACTCGCTCAGGCCTGGCACGCCACCGCGAAGCTGCTGCCTACCCGCTGTTCCTTCCGCCTCCTCCAGAAACCAAGGAATATGCTGCTCTATAGTCTTTAGGAAAACATGAGCAGTTTTCCATAACAAACATTGACCTCCAGATTGCATCTCATGGAAAGGAGAGAAACTAAGAATTCCCCGCCAAAGTTCTTTGCCATCTCGTACTATTCTCGGCCTTGGCGTCCGTGTAATTCTTTGCTTAACCTGCTCATATGTCTGGCAGCCTCAGGGTGCACGGAGCGCAGTCCAGCCCCCATCTTCCCTGCTTCTATGCCATGCAGAAAAACAGTCTACTTTTATATACCACCACTTTTGAATTATTCTCATTAAAACCAAAATTGCTCCCACTTTTACTTGGACTAGAGCAAAGTGTGTCCGTTCCCCCTCCCCTGGGCTGCAGTCCCAGGAATGTCTCCATACGGGCCCATCTTTCTTACTCTATCGTGAACCACAGTCACTTAGTGACTTTCTCTACCGCGAACCTCAGCCACTCTTAGTGACTTTCTAATCGCTTTCACCGCGAACCTCAGTCTCTCTCTTGGCATGCCTCACTTCCTCTTGGCCACTTTTAGTGGACCTTCTCATAACCACTTCCAGAGAATTTTTAATTCTCTATTTTCGTCAATTTTAGTGCACTTTAATTTCGTCGCTTCTACCATGATAACCATCTCATTGCCCTCTCGGCAAGCTTCACAACTGTCATTTTTACCACGGACTGTAAAACTTTTCTTACCTAGGTTCTTTTATGGATCCTTCTGTTTTTCGTGTCATTTCCCGGGTTTTCGTCTCCCCGTACTCGGCTCCTGGGTTTTCATCTCCCCGTACACGTTCCCTGTTTTTCTTGTCCCCGTACGTTTTTCGTGTCTTCGTCTCCCCGTACAGTTCCTGGGTTTTCGTTTTCCCGTACGGGCCACCATCTATCACTGCCCAGCTGCCCGCGGAGGACAGTGATCATATAAATACACACACACACCGCTTGTGGGTTGATGAATGTGTGTTCTTTTTATTGTGGGGAACAAGGTAGAATATATAGAGCTTCCTGGACAATCAGAGGGCTAATGGTAAGAACATTGGTGCATAACGGCCAATCGAGATCACCTCCTGAAACTCATTAAGCTAAGCCCCTCGTGGCAAGCTGTCAGGTGTCGTCCTGAGATTAAGCTAGGGTGGGCCTCCAAAAGGCTCCAAAAGCTTTCGCCCCGACAGAGTCCGTCTCAAAAAAGTAAGGTAGTGGCCAGGCGTGTTCATGCACACCTTTGATTCCAGTACTTGGGAGGCAGAGGTAGGAGGATCACTGTGAGTTTGAGGCCAGCCTAAGACTACATAGTGAATTCCAGGTCAGCCTGGGCTAGAGCGAGACCCTACCTCAAACTCCCACCCTCAAAAAGTGGTACATATGTCTGGAGTTTGTTTGCAGTGGGAGGAGGTCCTGGTGCATGCATTCTTTCTCTCTCTCTCTCTCTCTCTCTCTCTCTCTCTCTCTCTCTCTCTCTCTGTTTCTTTCTTTCTTAAATAAAGAAATGTATTTTTAAAAGAATCAAAAAAGGAGTGGAGAGATTGCTCAGTGGTTAAAGGTACTTGCTTGCAAAGGCTGTCAGCCAGCGGCCTTGTAAAGCCAGATGTAAAAAGTGATGCACGCATCAGGCGTTTGTTTGCAGTGGCAAGAGTCTCTACTTGTATTCATGCACACACATGTGCAAGTGAATAAATATTTTTTTAAAAACAATAGTGAAAGTAACTCCCTACAGTAGGGTGGGTTCCTGAAAGGATTATCACGTAGTAGCCTAGACCAAAGCTTTTTACATCCTATTGTAGTCAGTGTCTTCTTGCTGGTACAAAGAACCCGACCAAAAGCTGTTTGTAGGAGGAAAGGAATTATTTTCTCTTACAGACTTGAGGGGAAGCTCCATGATGGCAGGACATCACCTCCTGGCCAATATCAGGTAGACAACAGCAACAGGAGAGTGTGCCAACCACTGGCAAGGGGAAGCTGGCTCTAACACCCGTAAGCCAGCCCCCAATTACACACTTCCAGCAAGCTTCCAATTCCCAGATTGCCATAAACTGAGGATCAAGCATTCAGAACACAAAGTTTATCAAACCACTAGATGTAATAAGGAGGAGCCTGATTGGTTGCTGTCCTTGTGAAAATTCAACATCAAGTTGGGCTAAATCTGGCTGGTTAATTTGAATGTGTATGGAAGATCCTACTTGTCAAGGGATTAGATTGAGGAGCACAGACTCTGGAAGTTTCCAAGGAGGAGAAGGAACCAAGAAGTAGAAAAAGGACACAGGCTGGTAGTCAGCCAATGTCTTGATGAGTCAGGGCCTTCTTGGATTTTAGTTCCCGAAAACTGTTCTCTGGGCTTATCACTGATTGGGCAGAGTTCATTATAAAACTTCTATGTGGACTTCTTGAAGTAGACTATTGTTTTTTTCAGGATATGTAGATATTTTTGTTTGTTTGGGCCTCTGATTCTGACTAGCTACCTACTAGGGCCTCGTGGCCTGAAAGGGCCTTGGGCATCATTTCCTACTTTCAAGGAAGAAATCCATGCTCTGAAAATGTTCCCTTCTCAATTTCATAATGAAGGTTTCCTATGATCTGTTGATAGCTTGGTTAAAGTGCAGCTATCAGCTTCAATTGCACCTTGCATCTTGGCTTAGTCTGTTTGTGTGGCTATAACAGAATGCCATGAGCTAGGTTATTTCTGTACAAAGAACAGAAATTGATCTCTACAGTCTAGAAGTTAGGATGTCCAAGAGCAGAGGACCACATCTGGTGAAGGGCTTCTGGTCACAACACGTGCGTCACAACACGGTGGAGGCTACCAGCTGGTGACGTAACACGTGAGAGAGAGGAATAGGGGGCCAAAACTTCCTGCTCCATAGCTACCTTACACCCATGAGAAGAGCACCATTAATCCACTCAGGGGGACAGAGCCCTTGTTGACAGAGTATGCTAGGTAGAAAGAAAGGAAATAAAAGGACCTTCTGAAGCCAGGTGTGGTGGCGCACGCCTTTAATCCCAGCATTCGGGAGGCAGAGGTAGGAGGATTGCCGTGAGTTCACGGCCACCCTGAGACTACATAGTGAATTCCAGGTCAGCCTGGACTAGAGCGAGACCCTACCTCAAAAAACCAAAAAAAAAAAAAAAAAAGGACCTTCTGCAGCCATTGGCTTCCCAGGCATTGTTGGGAACATAGATACAATATGTCAGCTTCCTCTGAGACAAACGGCAAGGTCCTTTATGAATGACTTGGTTTAGTGGTTGGCCACACCCTCGAGATGGAGACATCAGGGGCTCCCTTTGCCCAGACAAGGCTGGAGACTGTGATAAGGAGGAAACTGATTTACAAACTAAAAATGACCAGCCCGAAGCCACAGGTAGAAAGAAAAATAATGTACTTGAGACATGAAAAGAAAACGAGAGCAGCTGGAGACATAGCTGAGTTCATAGAGAGCTTGCCTAGCATGGAGGAAGCCCTGGGTTTGATCCCTGACACCACAGAAACTGGCCATGGGGTCATGACTATAAGCCAAGCACTGTAATCCTAGCGCTCAGGAGGCAAAGGCAGGAGGATCAGGAATTCAAGATCATCTTGGCTACATGTTAAGTTCAAGGCCAGCTGAGCTACATGAGAAAAAAAAAAGAAAGAAAAGAAAAAGTAAATAAATAAAAGAAGGCTGACAAGGTGGCTCAGTAGGTAGAGTGCTCACCTTTGATTCCCAGGATCACATAAATCAGGTGTGGTGGTAGACACCTGTAATCCCAGTATTCAGGAAGTAGAGGCAGAAAAATCAGGAGTTCATGGTCATCTTTAGCTATATAGTGAGTCCAAGGCAAGCCTGGGCTACACAATACCCTGTCTCAAAAAGGGAGGGCTGGGGAAATGGCTCCCTGAATAAAACCCTTTGTACCAAATGTGACGATCTGAGTTTGGATCCCCAGGACCCACATGAGGTAGTTTGAATGCAAAATGTCTCCCCAAAATGCCTCATATGTTTTTTTAAAATATTTATTTTTATTTATGAGAGAGAGAGAGAGAGAGAAGAAAGAGGCAGACAGAAAGAGAGTGAGTGAATCTGGGCAAGCCAGGACCTCCAGCCACTACAAACAAACTCCAGAGGCATGCTCCACTTTGTGCATCTGGCTTTACATGGGCACTGGGGAGTTGAACACAGACCGTCATGCTTTGCAAGCAAACACCTTTAACCACTTGAACCATCTCTCCAGCTCCAGGGGAGTTGGAGCCTTGCTAGAGGAGGTGTCACTGGGGCAAATCTTGAGATTTCTTAGTCCAACCACACTGGAGCTAACTCTTGCTAATTCCCCTAGCTGATGTGACAAGAGGTGACATTCGGCTGTCTGTTCTTGCTTTCCCCGCCATGATGAAGCCTCTGCTTGAAACTGGGACCCTGAAACAAACCCTTTCTTCCCATCAGCTGCTCTGCTCAGGTGTTTTGGTGCAGCAATGAGCACTTAGCCACATGAAGCTGGTTATAGGAAAATTTTAAACCAGGAAGTTTGATCCCTATAAGTAACCTCTTTTTTAAATATGAAGCCACTTTTAAAACCTTGTCTCAGACACAACTGCCTTTATGCTTCTATCAGCCTGCTTATGGCTAAGGAATTCCTGCCCGTGGCCCTGAGTCACACAGACAGAAATTCAAACCCACCAGTGATAGAACAGGTCAGAAATTGTCCATAAATGTCCTGAGAGACTGTGGGAGGTGTCTCTTAACTAGAGTTCAAACCTAATCCTGAAACTGATTGGTCAGGTACAGACCAACCAGCTGTCTCTCGGCTCACCTGGGGCAGAGAATACTCACTGGAACAGGAAATTCTGTTTTTTTTTCTATTGCTCACATGGCCTAGCAGAAGTAGCTCTGAATCTCCAAGGTCTCTAAGGTCCTCCCAGCCCCAACCACAACCTAATGGCTGTGGTGAGGGGCTGGATTTCTTTCCCACACAAACCTTTCCTTCTCACGATCTTTCCTTCTTCTGCTTGTTTGGCTGAGCAGCAGAGATTTGGCTAAACCCTCTCCCACGTGTTCTATCCACACTAGTGGCTGGAGATCTCTGCAACGTCTCATTTCCTTTTGATTAAGGTCTGGGCTACTTTCCCCTCTCCCACTCCCAAGCCCTCTAAAGGCACCCCAATCTGAAATAAACGTGTGTAAAGAAGATGCTCTCTGTCTAAGTTTGTCCAATTCTTTGGCACACTGAGATACGAACTCTAGAGGAAGAACAGTGAGTAAAGCTTCGGGTGTTCGCCCCACTGTGACGAGTCCCCACGCTACACTCTCTTCCATGTCCCCCTTCCTGACATAACTGTTGAGAGCTCCTGTCTGCCCTGTTGCTTTGTCTCTCAAGCTCCACTAAAATTGTCCTTGGTTGGGGGCTGGAGAGATGGCTCAGCAGTTAAGGTGCTTGCCTGAAAAGCCTAATGACCCAGGTTTGATCCTCTGGGACCTATGTAAATCCAGATGCACAAAGTGGTGCATGCATCTGGAGTTTGTTTGCAGTGGCTGGAGGCCTTGGTGCACCCATATCCTTTATCTCTGTTTCTCTCTCTCTCTCTCTCTCTCTCTCTCTCTCTCTCTCTCTCTCTCTCTGTATCTCTCCGCTTGAAAATTAATTAATTAATAATTGATTAATTCAAAAGATTCCCCCCTGGCCACACTGTTGCCCTGGGAGTTATTTCTGAACATGTGCTTTGCATGGGAGGGGGAGGGGAGCACATTTAAAACCCAGCGGAGGAGTTGGGGTGATGGCTCAGTTGGTAAAGCGCTTGTGGCATGCAAGTGCATGGATCTGAGTTGGGACCCCCAGCACCCATGTAAATGCTAGAAAGATGTACCCACCCCCATATAGGCCCAGTTCTCAGAGGTAGAGACAAGGGATCCTTGGGGTAAGCTGGCTACCTTAAGCTCGCTGATGAGGTGAGTTCTGGTTCCATGAGAGATGTTACCATAAAGATGAAAAGTGAGCTGGACATGGTAGTGCATGCTTTTATTTTTATTTTATTTTATTTTATTTTTTTGTTTTTTGTTTGTTTATTTGTTTGGTTTTGGTTTTTCGAGGTCGGGTCTCACTCTAGCCCAGGCTGACCTGGAATTCACTCTGTAGTCTCAGGGTGGCCTCGAACTCATGGCGATCCTCCTACCTCTGCCTCCCAAGTGCTGGGATTAAAGGTGTGCGCCATCACAGCCGGCTTGGTGCATGCTTTTAATCCCAGCAGAGGTAGGAGGATCGCTGTGAGTTCGAGGTCCACCTGAGACTACACAGTGAATTCCAGGTCAGCCAGGGCTAGAGCGAGACCCTACCTTGAGAAACCAAAAATAAAACTACTGAAAAGAAATAAAATGTTGCTTCCTGGTACCAGGAGTGTAGTGAGGACGGAATTCAAAGCGTTGATAATATGTAGGTTTAGTTTATGGATACTATGATAATGTGCAGTGCTTGTGTATACTATGTGATAAGTAACAATAATTACTGCCAACACTAGAAGTAATTAAGATTGATTATATTTGAATGCAAAGTCTGCCAATAAGTTGTGATTGGAGCTCGTTTAGTAAAGTTAATATGTCAATTGACATATAGATTTCACCTTGTCTTAATACAGTAAACAGGACACCACAGTTTGGAGCAAGAGATAGGCAGGTTCAAGTCCTCAAAGAACCATTTCCGTGGTCCCAGGTTCCACTGTTAAATTGATTCCAAAGTCTCACTAAATAAACTTGCCCTTATTCATTCCCTGATTCCTCTCTTGTTTTTCCTGAATTCCAAATAACTTTCATGAGCTGTCGAGGTAACTCGATGGCAGAGGGCTAGCCTAATATGCACGAGGGCCTGGGTTCCATCCCTGGCAAGACACCCAGTGTCTTCTCAGACCAAATGAAGACCTTTATACTTCAAATTCCTCCTCCCCCGCTGCAGTCCATTTCCCAAAATCTCTCCTCTCTTTTTTAATGTTTTAGTTATTAGAGAGAGAGAAGAAAGAAAGAAGGAAGGAAGGAAGGAAGAAAGAAAGAAAAAAAGAAAGAAAGAAAAAACTAGGAGGAAGGAAGGAAGGAAGGAAGGAAGGAAGGAAGGAAGGAAGGAAGGAAGGAAGGAAGGGGCATATAGAAAGAAAATGGGCACATGAGGGCCTCCAGCCACTGCAAATAAACTCCAGATGCATGTGCCACTTTGTGCATCTGGCTTTATATGGGTACTGGAGGATCCAACCCCAGTCGCTAGGCTTTGCTGGCAAGTGCCATAACCATTGGGCAATCTCTTCTGATCAGACTCTCTCTGTGAGATCCATTTTTGTTGCTATTCTCAAGGTCCCTTAACCATCAGCCTCTCCAGAGTGGATGTCCAATGACTAGTGGCCTTTGAGGAGAAAAGAAGCAGAGAGGACACAGGGGAAGGGGCTTGTGAAGGCAGAGGTGGAGATTGGAGTGAGATGACCACAACAGGACCCAGTGTCACCAGGTAGGATCTCTCTAGAACCTTTCCTGGAGGCACGATGCCTGCATCTTGCTGTCAGGCAGGAGAGAGAATATAGTTCTGTCATTTTTACTTTTAGCCTCTAGCTGGTGATGATTTGTTACAGCAACCTCCAGAGGCAAGAACCTGGAGGGCAAAGGTTAAACTGAGGAGAGCCCACACAGTGTGACTCCCCAAGACAAGGTTGAGAAAATAGAAGCTCCCAGATCTGCTAACCCCACATGCCATCGAGTGCTACGCTAGGAGGTCACAGGCTGCCCCTGGACTGTATCATAGTTGACCGGATGTGGGTGACGAGCACTTGAACCTGGAGGTGAGAAATCACTAATGCTTGAGGGGAAATTTAAATAACCACAAAGTGCTGAATCATCTGATTCTCTCCAGGACCCCGGGAGTGGGGCCAGGATGTATACTGCTCCCAAGTTCTCTGAAGATGCTGTCGCTGCTGATCCCAGGTGACACCTTGGTCTAAAGTCAGAGTGCTTGGGCTGGAGAGATGGCTCAGCCATTAAAGGTGTTTGCTTGCAAAGCCTGATGGCCTGGTTTCGATTCCCCAGTACCCACTTAAAGCCAGATGCACAAGTGCACATATGTCTGGAGTTTGTTCGAAGTGGCAAGAGGCCCTGGCACACCCATTCTCTCTCTCTTCTCTCTATCTGCCTATTTCTCGCTGTCTCTCTCAAATATAAATAAATAAATAAATAAATAAATAAATAAATAAATAAATAAATAAATAAATAAATAAATGAGAGTGCTTTCACAGAGGCTATGAGCTCGACAGACAGGCCACCCTGTAGAGGAAACCAGTCAACAGCCTGTCTGAGCTGATTGATGGCAGGTGACCACCCCTTTCCACACCTCCACCAGGCCGGATCCCTTCACCCACAGGCCCACCTTTGGGAACATCCCCTGCTTCTCTGGTTAGGTTCAGTTTGTCAAGGCTGGGAAGAGGTTTCTTCCTCCTCAGTTCAGTAAAGAAAGCCGAGGGACAGGTGCAGCTGCCGTGAGGGAAGCCTGCCTCTGTTTCACCTCAATGTCACCACCACCCCATGGGTGGTTAGGGAGTTCCTGAGGCTCAGCAGATCCTAGGGACAGGTGAGCGGATAAACAAAGGGAAGTGTGTGGTACAGTGGGGTATGCCTCACCCTGACAGGGAGTTCTGACCCATGCTACCACATGGAGGAGCCTTGAGGGTACTTGGCTAAGTGAAAGAAGCCAGTCACAGAGGACAAACGCTGCCCAAGGCCACTCCCAGGACACCTGGAGAAGCCAAACTCAGATAGAAAGTAGGGTGGTGGCTGCTGAAGGAGGGATGCAGAGCTGTTGAATGGGGACAAGGAGTGTGAAGATGGGTGGTGACAGGGTCACACAATGATGTGAATGCACTTAAGGTCACTTTGTATCCTTCACAGTTAAGATGGTCAATTTGATGTTATATTTCGTCACCTTTTTTTTTTCCAGGTAGGGTCTCACTCTAGCCCAGGCTGACCTGGAACTCACTATGTAGTCTCAGGGTGGCCTGGAACTCATGGAGATCCTCCTACTTCTGGCTCCAGAGTGCTGGAATTAAAGTCTTGCACCACCACACCCAGCTACTCACCATTTTTAAAAGATGAAAGTGGACTGGAGAGATGGCGCAGTGGTTAAGGCACTTGCCTGCAAAGCCTAATGACCAGGGTTCATTTCCCTAGTACCCACATAAAGTCAGATGCACAAAGCAATGCATGCATCTGGAGTTTGTTGGCAGCTGCTAGAAGCCCTGGCACGCCCCTACTTTCTCTCTTTCTCCCTCTCTCCCTCCCTCTGTCATTTTTTTTGCTTGCAAATAAATAAATAAAATATTTTTAAAAGAGAAAATTGGGTGTGAGAAAGGTAGCTGTCATCTGTTATCCCAGAACTGGGGAGGAAGAGGCCAAAAAATAGAGTTGGAGTCACCAACATACATATGGCGTCTATCTCAAAAAAAAAAAAAAAGATAAGAAAAAACACCAGATAATAAAAATTCCTCTGCAGAGCCTGAACTTCCTCAAGTCAGACAAGAAAGCAGAGACATAGCTGGGTGTGGTGGGGCAAAGCTGTAATCCCAACACTACAAAGGCGGCGTGAAGGAGGCAAGAGAATCAGGAGTTTGGGGCCATCCTGTTCTGCAGAGCAAGCTCAGAGCCAGCCTGGGTTACATGAGATCCTGTCTCAAGAGAAAGAAAAACCAAGGAGATAAAATGTTCTGCCAAAATGGTTGTACTTTTTTAAATCGTTGTTATTTCTATTTTTTTGTAGTAGTTCCTTTTTTTTTTTTTTTTTGGAAGGGGGCCAAAAACTCACTCTAGCCCAGGCTGACCTGGCATTGACTGTAGTCCCAGGCTGGCCCAGAACTCATCCTCCTACCTTTGTCTCCCTAGTGCTGGGATTAAAGGCTGGATTTGGTTCTGGTAATTCTCAAAGAAAGAAAATGTAAAGGTGTGGTGGCGCACGTCTTTAATCCCAGCACTCAGGAGGCAGAGGTAGGAGATCGCCATGAGTTCAAGGCCACCCTGAGACTACATAGTGAATTCCAGGTCAGCCAAGGACCCTACCTCGAAAAACCAAAAGAAAAAAAGAAATAAAAAAAGAAAATGTAGAATTCTCCAGTAATGCTTTCAAAGTTTCAAATTTCAGGTAACAAGAAAGAAAAGAAAAAGGAAATAAAGAAAAAACGAGAGAGAGAGAGAGAGAGAGAGAGAGAGAGAGAGAGAGAGAGAGAGGTGCTCCTGGGACGGCGTGCTGAGCCAGCAAAGCCCCGCAGTGGGGTTGGAAACATACTTTAAAGCCTCCCAGGGACTTGGAGAGGCAGCCTCAGATCCCTCCCACGAGCCTGTCCCTCGAGGCAGCTGTGCTTCTGCACTGGGGTCTGGGTGACACGGCAGGACACCTGCCGGGACAGGTGACCACCCGCGGTGCGGCCCCTCGGAGGGAGGACCCGGGCGGCCCCGCCCCGCCCCGCACACCCCAGGCGCCCGGGAGGAGCTGCCAGGGCCTCCCAACCCAGTCGGAGCCGCTGGACTCCCGCCGGCCAGTCGCAGGGAGCCTGAGAGCCGCCACCATGGGTAGGTGCTCCGCGGGCCGGGGACACTTCTGTCCCGGCCATGGTGGGCGGGCTGCAGGGGAGGGAGGGGTCCCCGAGGGCTGTGGCCTTGGAGTTGGCCTGGGGGTTTCGGGGGATGGCAGGAAGGGGGCGAGGTCGGGGGGCGCAGGGTGGGGACCTAGAGCCCCCCAGGCATCCCTGGCCAAAGGGACAGTCAAGCCCCTCGTCACGATCTGGAATCTGTGAGTGGGCTGGGAGGCAGCTTGGCTCCGGTTCTGGTTCAGGACCACAGACAGAGCCCCTCGAAGCCGGGGCTCCTTTAAACTCCTGCAGACTTGGGGCCCCGCACTGCTTTCCAGGCCTTGGGACCACGCCCAGAGAAAGGGCTCCCCTTGGCCTCCCAGCACCCTGTTCTCCTTATCCTTGGCTTCAGTGTTAGCTCTTGGGGCCCCCGCGCTTCCTTCTGCACCGCACCTTGCAGGAGTTGGGAGGTAGCAACAGTGAGCCGGCTCCCACTTCACTTTGGGGCCAATTGTTCTGGCTCCAGAAATATGCCTCTGTCTTCGGTGGTGGGCACGAGAGTGTGCACCCTGCTCAGCTTTGGAAGGAGACTTTGGGTGTCACTTGCTTGTCACTCCGTGTAACTTTTCTGGGAGGTGCTCTGAAATGCCAGGTGCCTGAGTCGTGTCGCTGAACTGGAAGTTTGTAATCTGTGCAATAGCTCCCATGAGGCTGGAAAGAATCCACAGTTGGCTTTGGAAACATGGCTCTGAAGGAATCCATGGTTTCCCCTTTCCAGATCGGTCCTCTTTAGGGATTGCAGCTGGGTTTGCCTGATGTGGTGAACAGCCAACGGTCTATGTTCATTCAGATCTAGGCTCGATTTGTACCGAAGTCTCACCTCTTCAATATCAAGAGCAAGGAAACCAAAAAGATACCTTAAGGCCTGGAGAGAAGGCTCAGCAGTTACAGCACTCATCTGCAAAGCCTCCTGATTCTGGTTTGATTACCCAGCATCCACATAAAACCAAATGCAGAGTGATGCATGCATCTGGAGCACAGTTTGCAAGCTGGAGGCCTTGGTGCTCTCCCTCCCCCCTTCCTGTCATGGTTTGCCCTATTGGGAACAGACCTTTGGGACTTAGATAACATCATCTGTTCCAGATGTTGGGGGACTGATTTGACAGTCACACTTGGTGATTGAGGAGGCAAGAGCAGGAAATAGTTCTTGGAGAAACCTATGCCCTGAGTTTCTGACTTCATACTGTGTGTGGGAATCAGTGTTCACACGAGGGTCCCTCGCTCCCTCTGGGAATGGAGGGGCCGAGGTGATGTGAGTCAGCCCTGTACCATGGAGGGAAAGGTGTCCTCCCCCAGGCTGTTGAGAATTCACAGCATCAACAGGATACGCAACTGGGATGTCGTAATCCATGCTAAACCTGGCTAGCTGGAATCTTGAACCTCAAACCCTGTTGGTTTTTTTTTTTTTTTTTAATTTACAAGAGGGGAGAGAGAAGGAATGGGCAAGCCAGGGCCTCCAGCCACTGCAAACAAACTCCAGATGCATGCGCCACTTTGTTCAACTGGGAAATCAAACCTGGGTGGTTAGGCTTTGCAGGCAAGGGAAAAGGTTGCAGCCTCCCTGGAAAGGACCAAAAGTAAACATTCTCAAGGGAAACTCCTTAGCTCTGCCCTTGAATGGGAAGCACCCACAGATAATATGTAAACAAGTAGGTGGGGCTGTCCCAATAAAACTTTATAGACACTGACAGTCAAGTTTACATAACTTTCTCTTCTGTTCTTCTCTCTTCTTTTCTGTGGTTCTTTTGAGGTAGAATCTTGCTTTGTGGCAAAGAACCGTCTGGAATTCGCTATATAGCCCAGACTGGCCTTAAATTCTTAGTGAGTCTTGCTTCGACCTCCTGAGTACTGGGATTACAGGTGTCAACCACCACACCCCACACTCATATAATTTTCTTGTACCACAAATAGCTTTCAAGTGTTTTCAATCCTTTAAAAAAAAATAACAAAGCCTTAGCTTGTGAGCTCTCTATACAAAGCTTGTCTGTCTTGGGCCCTGACTCTTGCCTGAAGGTACAGATGGATGGGAGGTTGGGGAGATCTGTGAATGACAGAGAACTTCTCACAGGCTTGGAGGCGCCTGGAGGAGGGAGAAGCCCCTGAGACCTTTGAAGTTCTGGGGACACTTTCCCTGATGAGTTCCAGTATGTCCTCCCTTTCATTACCCAACTTTTCTCCAAAACTTCACAGAGTTTGGGCCAACTTGGTGATTTCACAAACCACAACTCACACTTTGGCCTTGAGAAACCATAAATCTTGCTCTGTTACTTGCCATATATTGGACTCAAGATTAGATACCAGAGTCAGGTTCTTGGAAGGACATTCCTGCCCATCTCCCAATGCACCCCTGGGTTACTTGACAAGTTGTCTCCCTTTGCTGAGAGTACTGGACTCATTCCTGTGCCAGGTCTCGGCCTTGTGTGTGTGTGTGTTCTTTTACCAAGTCATTCTCTTGTCTGAGTGTGAATGATAAAGTAGATTTGCAGGTACTTCACACCTGACCTTTTCTATGACCTTCCTCATTCTTTCCTTTTCTCTGGAAGCTCTTGGCTGAAATGTGAGGGAAGCTGGTACTCCTGCTGTGAGCTAGGTGTGTACAGCTTGAAGCTGAGGCCATTGCACACAGACAGGGACCCAGCTAGCAGTAAGAGAAGAGAACTGCTAACTCTGGAGTCTTCCTCACTGAAGCACAAGGCTAAACCAGTGGTTTTCTGACTTCAGCCCACACAGGCTCACGAGTGAGCATCTCACAGTGGCTGGTTCCTTCTCCTGGAACCCTGGCTCCATGAGACTGGCACAGAACAAATATTTCCCAAGAACAAATATTTTCACAAGTTCCCAGAAAGCTCATGTTGCTGGTCCCAAGACCATGCTCTGAGAACCATAGCTCACAGTGACTCTTCTCCTTGGCATTTACCCTCTCCAAATGTTGCTACTGTGCCCTAAAAATTAGGTTGGGGGGCTGGAGAGATGGCTCAGTGGTTAAAGGCACTTTGCTCACAAAGGCTTTGGCCCAGGTTTGGTTCCCCAGTACTTATGTAAAGCCAGATGCACAAAGTGGTGCATGCATCTGGAGTTCATTTGCAGTGGCGAGAGACCCTGGTATGCCCATTCATTCTCTCCCCTCTCTCTCTCTCTTTGCAAATCAATAATAAAATATTGCTTAAAAGTTATGCTGCAGACCAATCTAGTCTAGCCTGGCCCCTGGGTTGTCTGTAGGTACTGTATATCTACTGTGATGGGTAAGTCTGTGAGAGAATTGAAGACTAGCTGTAGAAGCTCTCTGAGTAGATATGAGGATGAGAGGGAGCGTCAACACGAATGGCGGTGACCATGACTCATTATGGTCCTAATCCTTGATTCATGGAGGTATTTATTTCCCATGGGAGGGTGTAGAACAGTCCCTCGTGGTAGAGATTCACATCCTTGGGCCAAGAATCAAAGTCCATAACAACATTTTCTCCTCAGGGTTGTCATTGAGGTGAATGAGACCCATGGAAGCAGCAATTGGAAGTGACTTCTCCAAGTTGGAGAATCTGCCATCTTGATGCTAAATCTTTGCTCTGTCCTTCATGCCCCCATGGAATCTCCTGAGTAGAATCACTCTTTTTAACTCCTTGGATTTTCTGAGTTGTATCTCTTCTTCTGCCCTTGGAGTTATTGAACCATTTCATGAAGGACAGAGAACAGGGGGTTGGTGGAGAGATGGCTCAGCAGTTAAGGCGCTTGCCTGCAAAGCCAGGTTCGATTCCCCAGTACCCATGTAAAGCTAGATGCACAAAGTGGCACATGCATCTGGAGTTTGTTTGCAGTGGCTAGAGGCCCTGACGTTCCCATTCTCTGTCTCTCTTCTGCCTCTCTCTCCCTCTCTCTCTCTCTCTCTCTGTTTGCAAATAGATAAATAAAACTATTTTTTAAAGAGAACAGATGGAGGATGTATTAGTTACTCATTTCTGGGACCAACTATGCAACAATAAGAAGCTTAAGGAAGGAAGGGTGTATTTTGGCTCACATTTTGAGGGGTACTTTCCAATATGATGTCCAGGAAGGCATGGTGGCAGGAAGAAGAGGCTCACCGGTCACACTGCATCCATAGTCAAGAATCAGAAGGCCAATAGGATATAGGGCTCTAAAACCTTAAGGCTCACCCTCAACGACCCATTTCCTCTGCAAGGTTCTACCTCCTAAAGGCTCCACCACTTTCCCAAACAGCACTGCCAGTTGGAGACCAAGTGTTCACACGCACGAGGAACATTTTCACTTCAATCTACAACAGAGAGCTACAACCGATGGTTGGCTATTCGGCTCTCTGGAAAGTTCACCTCCAGGGTAAGCAGCTAGGGACAAGGGAGTGGCCAGGTACCATGAAACTCTGCTCGGAGGCTGGGACTTCCCACTCTGATACATTGGGCCTGAGGATTCTACCCCTTGCAGGACAGAAAGTGAGTGGGTGTCCCAGGTGAGCTGATAAAATCAAAGCAAGGGTGAGCCCTGAGGAGCAACTCTACATTCCTCCCCCATGACAGGGGAGGAAGAGCTGTGTTATCAGGACACCAGTGAGAATGATTGACTCATCACACTGGGCTTGCAAGACACGAAACCAGAGAGTCACAGTTTTGAAACTTTGGCCCTTGGTTTATAGCAAACCCGCCATCAGCAGACAGGACAGAGTTAAAGGACATCTGAGCCATTGGAAGGTGCCACTACTAAGAGTAAAGAAGGAGGAAGATGTTTCGAGTGATGCCACCCACAGCTCCCCAGCACACTGCTGACAGACTCTCGGCAGAACAAATTGTCCTGTGGGGATGCGTGGCAGTGAGCGTGCAGCCATCAAGGTTCAAAAATCAGACTTGGAACTAGAAAAGTCTCAAAGTGTGCTTAGATAAGAAGGTCCAGTGAAATCCTCCAACTAAACCATTTAAAACTCGAGCAATCTGCCTGCAGTGACAGTTTGTTGCCAGTTCTGTTAGGATACATCTGAGGTATGCTGGGACATTTGAGATGTTCTTAGGGAACATTTCTCCCTTCAACCCAAAGGCATGAGCTCACATGGTCTGCTTGTTTCCTGTGGCCCCGGTGACACAAGTGTAACAAATTGTTTTAAAACAACAGTGAAGCCGGGTGTGGTGGCGCACACCTTTAATCCCAGCACTTGGGAGGCAGAGGTAGGAGGATCGCCATGAGTTTGAGGCCAGCCTGGGACTATATAGTGAATTCCAGGTCAGGCCTGGGCTTGAGTGACACCCTACCTTGAAAAGAAAAATGTTGTATGGGGTAAACTGCTACTGTGAATACCTAATTTCAGGTGAAATGAGAAACACTCCAACTGATGACATGAGACCAAGCAATTTATCCCTTTATCGTAAAAATCACGGCCATCCTCCATTAATTCTGTGAGTAGATTAACGAACGGGTAAAGTTCCCAGGCAGACATACATGCCGTTTTCTTTTCTATCCTTTCTTTCTCATTGTAGATCTTTCTTCAGTGATTGCACAGCCCAAAATTATAAGAAAAAAAGAGGTCATCTGAATACTTATTTGTTGAGTTGTTAGATAACATGTAGTAAAATTCAAACTATGAATATTTTAAGCACTTTGGGAGCTGGACAGATGGCTCATTTGTTAATGGCACTTGCTTGCAATTTCTGATTCCCCAGGACCCACAAAAAGCCAGACACACAAAATGGCTCATGTGTCTGGAGTTTGTTTGCAGTGCTAGAGGCCCTGGTGTCCATTCCATTCTCTCTCTCTCTCTCTCTCTCTCTCTCTCTCTCTCTCTCTCTCTCTCCTTGTATAATCAATAAAATATTTTAAAACTTTGTACTTCTAGAGCTTTCTTATATTTCATACCTGCAATAAAGCATCTACAATCTAAATATCAACAATGAAAACAATTGGCATTCTCTCTATAGTCTCGCAGCCTATGTATGTAATGCATTTTTGTATTCAGTGTGAAGCATTTTTTCTCACCCTGATTTATTGTGTGAATGTATAAAGCCTTTGTGTGTAAGTGAGTTTTCAACTGTCTTCAAAGAAAACTCCACAAAGCACCAGAGACTGGGGCTGGGTGTGGTGGCACACATCTTTAATCCCAGCTCTTGGGAGACAGAGGTAGGAGGATCACTGTGAGTTCAAGGCCATCCTGAGATTACATAGTGAATTTCAAGTCAGCCTGGGCTAGAGCAAGACCCTACCTCAAAAAAAAAAAAAAACCAAGAAACTGGTTCCTTTTAACTCAGCAGCACATATGTGGTTTTGGCCTTGTTTTTTCCTGAGTAATGTACAAGATCATATAGACAGGATGGTTCAATGTACAATATTGTGCCTACTGTGCCGATTTCTGTTGCCTGATGGATGTCTGCAACTTAGCTGTAGAGAGTGTTACCTAGGATATTGGAACACCTCCCATCATGCCTTCCCTCTATGGCCTTCTAAGGTTCCCTTCTAAGGAAGGTTCTCTCTCCTCTTTAACCTTGGAATATAGTCATCTACTATTTAAAGTAAGCCCAGCTCTAGGCTCTGACCCAAGGGTGTTCTTCTGCAATAAAAACATCCAAGCATAAAAGAAACTAACTTGGAGAGCAAGGGTTACCAATCTAACACCCAGGAATACCATCTCACCTGAGTGCATGGAGGTCCCTGCCTATGTCTGGGCAGAATTTAGAACTATTGCCCAGATCTTTCTGTTTTGCTACACATTAACTCTGGGGTACTCTCTGGCCCAGCTGATCTTTCCCTACTGTAGAGCACTTGGGAGTAAATGATCTCTGAGCATGTCCAAAGGTGGTTAGATCCTGGGGCCCACCAAGATCATATACATAAAAGGCCCTCGGAAAGTCAGCTGTGGTTCTGGGACAGGGTGCTGTGGGCAGTTAAGTTTATAAACCACAGAAAGTGGCCCTTAGAGCCTCTTAGACCTATGATTTTGGACAATCACATAGAAGGCTTTTAATGTGTGTATGTGTGTACATAAGTGTGTGTTTATATGGTTTGGGTGTGTATGTGTGTAGACAGACACTTGCCACAGTGCACATAGGAGGTCAGAGGGCACCCTTGAAGTGTCCTTGTCCTCCACCTTCTTTAATTCAGGCTCTTGTGTGACACTGTAAATGCCAGTTGAGCTGGCCTGCAACCTTTTGGAATTCTTCTGACTCCTCTCCTATTACCATAGGTACATTGTGATAATTGTGTCTGGCTTTTAAATGGGTTCTAGACTTGCACAGCTAGAGCATATAAATGTTAGCTACAATGTGATGTTTTGATCTCTGTGTACATGTAGGATGATTATGTGAAGGTAACTAATGTAGTCATCGCCTCATATACCAAATAACCAAGCTATTTGAATGCTGAGCTATTTTCTTAGCTTCAGAAACTGTTGGGAAAGACAGGAGGATATTTGTAACCTAAAGAAGTAAAGGCAAAAAGCAAAAGGTCTCTGCTTCTATGGGTTGGATTATGTCTCCCAAATCCTGGTGTCTCACAATGTAATTGAGGAAAATGCGTCCAGTTAAGAATAAGTTATTGTGGAATGGGGTCAGGGGCTAGTCCATTATTAGTATCCTGATAAAAGGAGACCCCAAGTTACACTGGGTGGATATCATCCAGCTCCTACGTCTGCCTCCTTAGTGCTGGATTAAAGGCGTTTGCATCACACAGAGTCACTTCATACAACCGACACTTCATGAGCACAGGTTCCCCCAGGCCGCTCCAGTAATAGTTTGTGTGTTTAGTGTGTAGATGGCTCTCTTCACTCACTGCTTTGACAATGGGTGGAGCTTAAAGAAAGGGGCATTGCAGAAAGCGTGCATCAGCACGCACTGGGTCTGGGTAGCTGTTTGTCCAGTTGTCAGAGAAATGGCAAACTCCCCTCATGGGGGAGAAGGTAGCTGTGGAGAAAGACACTATTTCCATGAAGCATGCCTGAAGTACCCCCCCACAGTGTGCAAGAGTGGCCCACGTGTGAACCCCAACAATGCAGCAACATAGGGATGTCCTGGTGCACACATTCTCTCTCTCCTCTCTTCTCTCTGCAGGCAAATAAATAAATATTTTAATTAATTTTTTAAATATAAAAGTTAAAAAGCCGGGTATGGTGGTACACACTTTTATCCCAGCACTTGGGGAGGCTGAGGTAGGAGGATCGCCATGAGTTCAAGGCCACCATGAGACTACATAGTGAATTCCAGGTCAGCCTGGGCTAGAGCGAGACCCTATCTCAAAAGGCCAAAAATACATATTAAAAAAAGAATCTAGGACTGGAGAGATGGCTCAGGGGTTAAGGCACTTGCCTCCAGTGCCTAAGGCCCCCGGTTCAATTCCCCAGGACCCACATAAGCCAGAACCACAAGGTGGTGGCCCTGGTGCTTTCTCTCTCTCTCTCTCTCTCTCTCTCTCTCTCTCTCTCTCTCTCTCTCTCTCTCTTCTTGAAAATGAATAAATAAAATATTTTTAAAAAAGAATCTAAAATGCTCTAAGTAGAGAGACAATTTGATGATCCAAAGTCAAGCGGGGGACAGCTGTAGGTGCCTGGCAAACATGGGCCCCAGGAGGACAGGTCCTTAGACCTCGAATGTCAGCCTAGGAGCAGGGCTTCTGGGGCAGAGACAGGGTGTCGGCAACCAGCAAAGTCTGAGAACATTTGTGGACACTCAAGTTCAAGGTGTGGATAGTAGGGGAGAGGAGACCAGGGCACCTGCTTGTTGTGGCTGTTCTGGGGAATGATGAAATAGAGACAAAGAAGCGGGAGTGAGAAGGGTGAAGGATGCAGTCACTGAGTGCCGCCCCCTGTGGAGCACCCACTGCTCCAGCTCCCACCTGACCATCTCTCTAAAGCTGTGCTCTGCTGCTGGGTCCTAGCATCACTCCAGCGTTGGAAGCTACAGCACTGTCCTCTTGGAAAGCAGGACGCTTGGAGACACCAGGCTTGCCACGTTGCCTCGTGTTGGAGACCAGCTTCCTCTGTTCCACAACATCCTTGGCCCCATGACCTGACTTTCCAGTCCTGACATCATCAGGCCCTCCTGCTTATGGTCAGTGTGAGTGACCCTGGAATGGGCTGCCTCTCCTCACCCTCACCAGGCTGCCCACAGTAAATTCTTACCAGTACTTTAATTTTGTCACTTTGATCTGAATATTAGCCTATGTGTGGTGAAAAATGAGCCCAGTCATCTTCATGAGACGCCATCAATAATAAATCGCATTTTATTCACAGAGATTCTTTTTTATTTTAATTTTATTTTTGTCTTTTTGAGGTAGGGCCTGGCTCTAGCCCAAGCTGACCTGGAATTCACTATGTCGTCTCAGGGTGGCCTTGAACTCATGGCAATCCTCCTACCTCTGCCTCCTCAGTGCTGCGATTAAAGGTGTGCACTGCCATGCCTGGTTCTAGATTCTTTTTTTTTAATATTTTATTTATTTATTTGCAAGGAGAGAGAGAGAGAGAGAGAGAGAGAGAGAGAGAGAGAGAGAGAGAGAGAATGAGCTCACCAAGGCCTACAAATGAACTTCAGATGCATATGCTACTTTGTGCATCTGGCTTCACATGGGTACGGGGGAATCAAACCCAGGTCTTTAGGCTTTGCAGGCAAGCACCTTAACTTCTGAGCCACCTCTCAAGCCCTACAGATTCTATCTTTATCCAGTCTACTTGCACACAAGATAACAACATGTCTCAGTGAAGTCATGAATTAGTCACAAGCAGATCCAGTATATGTATGTATGTATGTATGTATATATATATATATATATGTATGTATATATAAATTAAGAAAGGGAAACTGTTGGATTGGCTTACACGATTGGAGGCTGGGTTGGCAGGGAACCTAGCTTAAATGTTCAGTCCACAAAGTTGGAAACCTCAGAAAGGGGAGGGAGCATTGGCCCAGTCCTGGTCCAAATCTGAAGGCCTGGGGACTCCCTGGAGAATCATGGCTGTGCGTTCATGACGGAAGGCTGAAGAAGCTGGAGTCTGATGTCTGCAGGCAAAGGCAACAGCAGCAGATGTACTCACTTATTTAGAGCAGATGACTGGCTTCCTCCCTTTCTGCTTTTACTCCATCCAGGCCACAGGCCTGTGGGATGCTGCCCACATTGGGGGCTGGTCTTTCTTTGTCAATTAATCTTCTTTGAAAAGGCCCTCACAGCCACAGCCCAGGGGATGCTTTACCAGTCAGAGGCATCGCTCACTCGGTCAACGTGACAGTCATGACTAACCATCACAGAGACCCAGAGCATAGGTACGTTCACAGTAGTCACATGGCTAAGAAGACTATCTCTAGGCTCAAGTTCCAGCTCCTGATTCAAAAGCTGTCTGGCCTCCCAGCAGCTGGAGGCAGAGGCATTGTTATTTCAGAGGCCCCTTGGCTTTTTGGGAGGCCAAGCTTTGATCTTCAGAGACTGTTGCCCCAAGTCTTGTGTGACCTCCTCTGTTGGCTACAGTCACTTTGCCCCTAGCTTGCAGAACCCTTTTCAGATCAGATTAGCGACTTGTGAATGTGGCATTTTCATATCGGGTGCTGAAGGAGGAGTCTGAAAGCTGAGGAGGACACAGGACCAGTAACAGAACAGGGATGGCCAAGCCTCAATAAAAAGGCAGGGCCTGGCATGGACATTAAACCCCCAGGGAGGAGAAAGACATAGCTTATAGCAGTAGCAAATAAAAGAATATTTTTCCAACAAATAAAATTTGGTAAGGAAATGGATTCTTAGTTCTATATACAAATAACGATTAAGTATCTATCTACATAGGACTGGGGAGATAGCTTGGTTGGTAAATCATCTGCCTCACAAACAGGAGGACCTCAGTTTGATTCCCAGCACCTATGTTAAACAAACAACAACAACAAAAAAAAAACTGGGAATGGTGGCATTCTTGTCATCCAGCACTGGGAGGCAGAGACAGAGGATCCCTGGGGCTCCCTGGCCTGTCTAACCTACTTGGCCAGTTCCAGGCCAATTCTCATTGACCTGTCTCAAAAAAAAGGTAGACAGGAGCTGGGCATGGGGACAGGTGCCTTTGATCCCACCACTCAGGAGGATCACCATGGGTTCAAGGCCACCCTGAGCCTACATAGTGAATCCCAGGTCAGCCTGGGCTAGAGTGAGACCCTACCTCAAAAATCCAAAAGTAAAAAAGGGGTCCTCTGCCATAAGGACTGATCCAGACGACCTACAGAGGAGGTTATCCAGCTGATTGGGGATGGGGAGGGGGACATTGGGGAATTGGGGATAACAACTCATTGTTTGCCCACTAAATAATGTAACTCATTATGGACAATAAATATATATTTTAAAAAAGGATAGACAATGGTGGAGGAATGACAGCTGAGGCTGGCCTCTGGCCTTCATATGCACATGCACCCTCACCCCAGCACACACACAAAGGACTGTCTGTAGTCCCAGAGAAGAGGCTTACACTTGTGTGCACTCATTTCCTACTACTACTACTGAGACAAAGTGGTTTAAAATGATGCCAGCCTGGGCTGGGGGGGTATCAATCAGCGGTAGGGCCTAGCATGCACTAAGCCTGGGTTTAATCCCCAGTATGATGGATGACGTCATTTTATAATTCTGGAGGTCAAAAGCCTGAAGTGGACTTTACTGGTCTGACATCAACACTGAAGCCCTGGGGGAGAATCTCTTTCCTGGCTTTTCCAGCTTCCACAGGATGCTGGCATTCCTTGGCTCATGCTCCCCTCCAACATCTGCAATGATTCCTGCTTGTTCTCCTCTCTTTATAGGACCCTGGGGATGACAGTGGGTCCACTGACTAACTCTGCATCCCAAGGTCCTTAGCCACATCAGCAAAGTCCCTTCTGCCACAGAAGCCAGAAATTAGAACATGGACATCTCTTTGGTAGTCATGGTTTTTTTCCTCCTCCTGGAGGTAAAAGCTTCTTTCTTAGACCCCAGCAAAGTCCCTCATTTCTTCCAACTTCCCAAATCCAACTCCTGGAAGTCTGTTCTGTACTCTGAATGTTGCCATTTACTGTATGATGACATTATGTTGACCTGTGGACCATGTTCCCATAGGATTACAACGTCTCCGAGGTGTGTGATAAATTGGACCACCCAGGGTTGTGGAAATACACTCCATGATGTTTGCACACCGATGGGAATAAACATCCTCATGAAAAATCAATTATGAAACACATTTCATAGAAAGTATCCCTTCATTAAGCAGCACACAGCTGTCTTGATTTCTAGGCAACAAAACATAGGCAGGGAGTCTGTCTCTATGCAGTACAAAATATGCTTTGCATAAATAGTAGAAATGGTCACCATTAATGAAGATGGGTTATTAAATGGTGGAACTCAATAGAAACTCATTTTTCCTGCTTTTCTGTCTCTGACTCCACCCCAGAGTTATTAATGACAGAAATGTGTAATGTACACTTTTTATTAAATTCTTTATGTAAAAGAAAGACAAAACCCCTATTAGGCTTAGAATAACAGCAAGATCCAGCATCCAGTGATTACACACATGCCCAGGCGGAATGAGCTCTCTAGATGGGAATCTGGATTCTGAATGTAGCTGTGATCACACCTCAATCCCAGGGATCTAAGAGTGATTCTAGCCAGGCATGGTGGTGCATGCCTTTGGTCCCAGCACCTGGGAGGCAGAGGTAGAAGGATTGCAGTGAGTTCAAGGCCACCCTGAGACTACAGAGTGAATTCCAGGTCAGCCTGAGCTAGAGCGAGACCCTACCTCAAAAAACAAAACCCAAACAAACAAACAAAGAGTGATTCTAGAAACTTCAAATCATCAAATACGCTGATTGGACTTACTTACTACCAGAGTACCAACTACAGACACAGTTGTCCCAAAGTCAAGAGAACTTTGCTGCAGACCCAAGTCTCCTGGGACGACTGCTTCCGCATTTGACCGTCCCCAGATAAGAAATGCTGACTGTGTGTGCAGCTAGCAGATGGCTCAGAATTCTATACCAGAGGAGCATATCGACCTCTGCCCAGCAATTATCAGAGCAGTTCCTGGGAATGCTCACCCGTCAGAACACAAAACAGGTGCCGGATCTCAGGCTTGAGTGAGTTCTAGAACTTTCTTTTCCATGCTGTAGTGCTGGACATGGTGATTGGTGAATTGATATCTTAGCCTTCAGAGTTTGGGGTTTTTTTTAAAAATACATTTTATTTATTTATTTATTTATTTATTTATTTATTTATTTATTTGCAAGCAGAGAGAGAGAGAGAGAATGGACATACCAGGGCCTCCAGCCACTGCAAACGAACTCCAGATACATGCGTCACTTTCTGCATCTGTCTTTACATGGGTACTGGGGAATTGAACCCAGATCGTTAGGCTTTGCAGCAAATGCCTTAACCACTGAGCCATCTCTCCAGCCCCCTCAGAATGTTTTGGTTTTCTTTCTGTAACCCTGTTTGTATTGAGAACAAAACAGGGCAGTGTTAGGTCATATTTAGCAGAAGTCAACAGTTACCACTCTGGACAATGGAGTCTTTCCCCATGAACCAGAATTCAGCTCTGAAGAGCAGGAGAAAGGCACTGTGGTGTGGTGGTGAAGCTGGGGCTGGCTCTGTGCCCTCTGGGTTTGAAGGCCCCCCTCCTGCTCTTCTGAGTCAGGACAGTTGTGAGAACATTGTGGGCCTTTGTGTGCATCTCACTTCTTGCTTCTTCTTCTCTGAGGGATGAGCAGTGGTGAGGCCATGTTCCCTAAAGTCCACATAGGCAAAGTGTGTAGGGTACTATTGTGTCTTCTGTAACATGAATCACCAGAGAACAACTCACGACCCTGAAGATAACCAACAGCTTGGTTTGCCTCTGCAGTCCTTCTTCTTTCTCTGGTGACTAGGACTCTTTCGTGTCTGGTAATGAAAGATGGTTCTACCCTGGCCCAGGTCAGAATGAGGTAGTGTACCTGAAATAGGAGATTATATATGAAGACTAAATAAGGGTGGGGGTGAGGAGCCATTAATGACAGAACAGATATCCCTGTGAGCATCCACAGGCCTCAGGGGTGAGAGGAAGGATGTTCCCAAAATTTAGGGAGAGAGTCATGGAGAAGTGGAGAGGGCCGACTGCAGAGAAGCAGTAACTATCACTTCATACCACAGCCAATCTGGGGTGACCTAGTAGGCTGGGCATCAGGAAACTTAACTTTCCCTCCCTCCCTCTGATCTGCCCAGGGCTCCCCAGGGGCCAAATGCAATAGATGCTGTGGAAGCTGAGCCATGGGACCCCTTAAGGACAGATATAGACAACTGGGCCAGGAGCTGAGCCTGGTACCTGAAGGCTGAGGCAGAAGACTCTGGAGATTGTCAACAGACATTTAAGTTCCACTCCGGAGAGCGCCATGTGTGGAGCTGAGGATTGTGGGAAAGCACCCCCACTCAAGTTAAATGCATCAAACACCTTTCACAATTTAGGGTTGAGGTTTTTCTTAATTAAAAACAGTCCTCTAGGCATGGCACCTGCCTTAATTCCCAGCACTAGGGAGGCAGAGGTAGGTGGATTGTTGTGAGTTCAAGGCCACCTTGAGACTACAGAGTGAAGAATTCCAGGTCAGCCTGGGCTAGAGTGAGACCCTACTGCAAAAAATAAATAAGTAAATAAACAAAATTTAAAAACAACAGTCCTCTATTAATATAGTGTGATCAACCTTTCAAGTTCAATGTCTCTCCTGAACTCTTAGAGTAGCCTGACAAAGCAGGTGGCATGCTCTTTATTTGGTTACCAGGCTGTCCTGAAGAAAAGCGGACAGGGCCCCAGCTGACCACTGGTGGAACTGAGCTGTGGTCCTGCTGAGGAGACCTCTGTCTCCAACCTAAACAGGAGGAAGAGGTGGGACTGAGGTCCTGGGAGCTTCAGAGAGTGTCATTTCCCTCCGTAGAACAAGGACTAAAATAGCTTCTAAAATGTTCTGAAGTGGGCAAAACTGCAAAGCCATCTGGTGAGGCCCTGGGCCATGCTGAGCTGGGCAAGTGGAAATAGCCCAGCAGAGAGTGACAGGAACAGGAAGGAATGCTCCTGCCTGGGAGGTGAGTGGGGGCAGGCCTGGGGAGGCATGTGGGTCTGAACTAAGAAGTGAGTTCCTCAGGCAGAGCTGGGGTTTCCTTTATTGTGGGATGGGCTGGGGCCTGGACAGAATGAAAATACAAGGTGGCAAATCTGAGAGGAAGGGCCCTGAATGGGGAACGGGATGAGAGAGACCAGGGCAGGGAGCTGTGTAGATACTGCATTCAGGTGATGTTCTGAGCACTGGTCTTTCTGGTGCTGGGAGCCAGGGAAGTCATGAAATTAACTTGTGGAGATCTTGGGTCTAGGTCCCCAGACCCTCGCCATCCACCTCAACTTGGAACTTGTTAGAGATGTACATTCTGGGATGGAGAGATGGCTCAGCGGGTGACAGTACTTCCTGCCTAAGCACGAGGGTCTGAGAAGCCCTGGGTCCTATCCCTAGCACCCACGTAAAAAGCCATGCGTGACCACACGTGCCTGTCACCTCAGTCCTGCCATCAAGAGAATCATCGGGGTCATTGGGTGTGGCCTAAAACTGCAGATCTGGGCTCAGAGAGAGATTCCATCTCAAGGAAACAACATGGAAGAGACAGAGGAGGACCCTGGACATTTTCCTCTGGCCTCTGTATTTATGTGTACGGGGTATGCACATCTGCACACACATGTGCATGTACTATACATACACATACCCCACAACACATACTACACACACACACACACACAAGCAAAACAACCCCCCCCCAAAAAAAAAGCAAAGAAAATAGGGGCTGGAGAGATGCATCAGTGGTTAAGGTGCTTTTGTCTGTAAAGCCTCATGACCCGGGCTTGATTTCCCAGTGCCCACACAGAGCTGTCTGCACAAAGTGGTACATTTGTCTGTAGTTTGTTTACAGTGGCTAAAGGCCCTGACATACCCTTTCTCTCTCCACCCCCCGCCCAGTCTGCTTGCAAATAAATAAATAAAATATTTTTACAAAAAGAAAAGAAACACAAATCTTTAGGAACAGTGAAAAGTCATTTCCTTTGAAATGCAAGGCACAGTGGTCAGTGTAGTTCCCAGGAACTTTCCAGGCCGTTGCTCAGCTGCTGTAGGGATTGAATGTAATGTAATTCTCCCTTGCAGTGCTTTTCAAATCCTGCTGCCTGGCCCAGCAGCCAACTAGGCACTTGCTGGAAAATTCGGTCACATGTGTCTGCCAGACCTACAGTCAGCAACCCTGGGGACACAGCCCAGCAGTCTGCTCACACAACCCACCCCCCAAGATTCTGAGGCACACCCAAGTTTGACACCCACTTCTGTTGGGCCACTGACCCCCTAGTAGAGGCAGGGTGCGCCCAGGAACCTTAAGCAGCAAAGAACTCTAAGATGAGGTCATTCGGGGCTGAGGAGTGGACACAGGGTGGATTCCCCATGGCAAAGAGCATGGCAATGACAGGCAGTGATAAACAGGGGACAATGTGTAGGTGTAGGGAACAGAGCAAGTCAAGTGAAGGCAGGACACCTTGTCAAAATTCAGGGAAGACAGAAGTACAGAGAGAGGTCTCTGCTTCTTCTGAAGGATTGCAGCTGAACAACGCTCTTCACTCAGATTTAAACAATAGAATCCACTGGACTTGTTTTCACCAAGTCATCTGGATTCTCATGTTTGTTTTTTTTTACTTTTATTTATTTGTTATTCACTTGGAAGGAGAAAGAGACAGAGAGTGGGCGCACTCTTGCCATAGCCAATGAAGTCCAAATGCACGTACCCCGTTGCATCTGTCTTTACGTGGATATTGGGGAACTGAACTTAGGTCATTAGGCTTTAAAGGCAAGTGCCTTAACTGCTGAGCTCTCTCTCCAGCCCTGATTCTCGGCTTTTTTCTTTCCACTCTTCTAATCCATCCATCTAACAATAGCTCTGCTCGTGGGAGAAGTCATGAAAGACGCTGGACTGTGGAGAAGACTCAGTCTAGAGTCCCTGGGTCCAGAAGGGAGGCGAGGGTAGGAATTCCGTGTCATGCCATGCTGTGTCAAGGGAATACTGGCAGCAAGGGCAAAGCTTGAATAAAAAGACCCACTAAAGGGACCAGCACCCAGCAAGGAATCTGTCTCACATGTTAAGAACTTGGAGTGGAACACAGTCGGGTGTCACTGGGGTCTATCATGGACAGAGGCTGGAAGGCTGGACCAGGGAACAGGAAATGAGGATTGAATCCACTCTCTATGTTAGGCACCTGGAAACATTTTACACCTCCATTCCTTAATCCTCACAAAACCCTGTGAAGAGCGTACTGAGAAGTTTGGATTTTATCCAGAAGTGGGCTTTGAAGCGTCTGGCACAGAAATTGGTTTGGGCAGGGTTCGCTGAGCACTGGTTCTCACTTCCAACTGCTCTCGAGCCTTGCCTGAGGATCTTGTTAAAAGGAAATGCCCAGGCCAGGCCCCAGCACCCAGGAGAAGCCACAGTCCTGGGCTGGGAGCTATGTGTGTGGCAAGAAATGTCCCACTGCCATGGGAAGTCAGGGGGGCCTAGGTCTAGATCCATCGGAAAGAACTGTAGTGACTTGACTTTAATATTGTCATTTTGGTTTTCTTTTAGGGATGTCCAAGTCACGGGTGAGTATATCTTTTTTTATCTTCTCCTGTATCTTCTCCTGTATCTTCATTTTGGAAACCACAAGGTTGTTTCACTCCTCAGTGTGGCAGGGACCCTGTCTATCATTAGCAATATTCTCAAAGATGTGTGGTGTTCACTTCACACATTACTGTGCCGAGCTTCATTCTGTCTTTAGGAGATGCTGTTTATTTCCTGGTCAGACTAGTCGGTTGATTTCATTGCGATGACTAGTGGAAGGGGATGAGAATTGTAAAATTCAAGATTCTAGCCACTGAAAAGTTACCGTGTTCCTGATCTTTCTGAAGCCCTCAACACTAGTTTGAGAGAAGCGATCGGATCTCAACCTGTCTTCTTTTTGGCAGAGTTGCTTTGGCTACCCCTTGAGTATCTTTTTCATCGTGGTCAATGAGTTCTGTGAAAGGTTCTCCTACTATGGAATGCGAGGTAAGTCTCAGCCACAGCGCTCTCTTCTGTAAGAGGCGGGTTGCCATAGGCAGTCCTAACTGATTTTCCCCTTCTCCACCGGCCCTGCCAAAAGCACTCCTGGTTCTGTACTTCAAAAACTTCCTGAACTGGGATGACGACCTGTCCACGGCCATCTACCATACATTTGTGGCCCTGTGCTACCTGACACCGCTTCTCGGAGCTCTGATTGCTGACTCATGGTTGGGGAAGTTCAAGTGAGTGGCTAGAACTTTGTGGCTAAGGAACAAGTCAAAATGTAATGATAAGCTTCCTGAATTGGGATGTAGGAGCAGGGTGTGAAGAGTCAATGGCCATGAGCTCTTCGGAGAGCATCGTGGCATTGTTTCTGCTTAATACCATATCCACAGGGCCTTACAGTGAATACAAGGAGGTCTTTTCCTTCCTCCAAGCAAAAATAGCACCTCTGTCCCCTGTTGAAAGAGCAGAGTGACATGTGAAGTAACAGTTCATGCTTGGAAAGCAGACTGTCAATCCTGACTGCTGAGGGAGGAGCTCATGCTGCTTGGTGGAGGGAAAGGACACTTGGCATGAGGAAATCATTGTGAGTGCTCAGCAGGCCCAGCAGGAAAAGTCCAAGAGCTCATCCCATGAGACATGATCAGGAAATGTTTCTTGAAGCTTACTGGAGAAGGGAGGATATGCTGTTTTAAAACAAAGTCATGATGGTCAGGAGGCAAGAATGGCCACTCTCTCTAAAGTCCTCTGTAAAAGGAATCCATGGTCTAACCTGGCCAGCTACTGTTATCAGTCACAAGGTTAATAACTCTTATTGCATATAGCTATAAATGCTAATTTTTATAATTAGGTATGCTGGCAGATAAAGTGGGTCTACTAGTCAGGGTTCTCCAGAGGAGCAGAAGCAACAGAATGAACTGAGGTAAAAAGGGGGGATTTATTGAATTAGCTCACAGCAGTCCCACAATAGCAGTCTGCAAGCCTGAAAGTCAATGAACCAGTAGCCGCTCAGTCCCTGTGGCTGGAGGCCTCAGCAGTCCCAATCCAGCACTGAAGGCATAAAGGCTTCCTGGGGAGCCACTGGTCTTCAGTCCCGGCTGGAAGGCTGAGGAAGCTTCATTCTAATGCCCATAAATGCACAGTAAGCACCAGCAGCCAGGCAAGCAGGGAGGCAGAGGGAGAGATTTCTTTCTCCTTTATATCACCTTAGGGTGGGGTTTTGCAAGCCTATACCAGACTTGTTGGCTTCCTGAGTCTGGAATTTCCTTCCTGCATTGCCCTACCAGGAAGGGATGTTCGTTTCTAGATCCCCTGAGCTTCCTTACAGAGGGCTGCCTTGCTATAAACAATTTTAGAGACCCACCCAAGATTACTAAAAAGGTCAAGTTGACAACAAAACTTAACCATCACAGTGGGTCTTTCCTTCCTCCTTCTCATTCCTGGCCTAAACTTTGCTCTATATGCACATGCTGGAACTTTCTCAGTTTTACTCAGGCTAGAGAAACAAAATGGACATGACTGACCTTTTGGAAGTTTTGAAGAAGGGAGGATGGAAGTGGACAGCTATTGTGTAATTAACCAGAATTCTCTTAATCCTTCTAAACTCAGGACAATTATATCGTTATCTGTTGTCTACACCATTGGACAAGCAGTCATCTCCGTGAGCTCAATTAATGATCTCACGGACCACAACCATGATGGCACTCCTGACAGCATTCCTGTGCATGTGTGAGTCACTTGTTGCTTATTACTGATGCTTCATGTTGCTCCTTGAGTGTCCCCATGAGTGTAGGGAGACTCTCCAACCCTCTCAGCACTCTCAGCACTCTAGAGAGGGTTGGATGGGGAGCTGGGTCTTCAGTAGGTCATCATCTTAATGTCTTCTCACTTTGATCTGGTTGTCTTGGATACCTAGTGGTGGTCAGTGGGAAGGTATTTGTGCTTGCCTTGGTCTTCTCTAGAGGGACATAGTTCTCTCAGACCTTGTCACCAGGTTTCCTTGAGATTCTAGGAAGGACCTTGAGTTTTTCCTTCTGTACCACAGATCTGCTTATTTTCCAGTAGTTGAGTTTCATAGACATTGTCCCAGTCACCTGGACCCTTAATCAAAGTGATATGGACAGGGTTCCTCCCCGAGTCAACTCTCCTTCCCTGCAGTCTGTCCCAGTGGACTACTTATAAAGGTTATCTTCTTGAATTAAAAACTTAATTTTTACAATTTTATTGATTTGAGTGTGCATATATGTATGTTTGTATATATGGGTACATACACGTACCACTTTGCATCTGGACTTACATGGGTGCTGGAGAATTAAACCCAGGTCAGTAGGCTTTACATTGATTCCCCACCTTTAACCACTGAACCATCATTCCAGCCCCAAAATTCTGCCACTCAGGAGGCAGAGGTAGGAGGATCGCTGTGAGTTCAAGGCCACCCTGAGACTACATAGTGAATTCCAGGTCAGCCTGGACTAGAGCGAGACCCTACCTTGAAAAAAAAATTCACCCAATCATTCTGTTATGTGAAATGATAAGGCGATAAGAGAACTCCCTGCAAATGGGTTTTTACTCGGATTTCAAGCTGTTGTTCTCACTTCTCTAAATGACAAATTCTTAGAAATGGTGGAAGCTGACCCATAGAGTCAACTTTTCACTTAACTCTCAGCCTAGGAGTTCCTACGAATTATTTTTCTCAAGGCTGAGCCCCTCCCAATGTTCACCGCTGCTCCTGGTCCACCAAGGGGAACGAGGGCAAAGGTTCCTGCCTCAAAGGACCTGCCACCTTGGCCCTCACCCCCTCTTTTCCCCAGGGCGCTCTCCATGATCGGCCTGGTCCTGATAGCCCTTGGCACCGGAGGGATCAAGCCATGTGTGTCTGCATTTGGTGGTGATCAGTTCGAAGAAGGCCAGGTAAGAGCACGTGCCACCGTGGAAGCCCCATCAGCGAATCTATGGGCACAAGTCTGGTGTCTACAGTATTCTTTTCAACCTCACTTGAAAGCAACATAGTGGCAAGACTTATTCAGAAGTGAGACTGGCATGAGAGCCATCTGCGCCCATGAGAGCCAGCCTGGTCAGCGTGCTCTAACCATGTACTTTCATGACAGGAGAAACAGAGAAACCGCTTCTTCTCCATCTTTTATTTGGCCATCAACGCAGGCAGTTTGCTTTCTACCATCATCACTCCCATACTCAGAGGTGAGAAAGTTCTTTCGGTTTTGTCTTTTTTGTTGTTGTTTTGGGGACAGGGTCTTACTCTATCCCAGGCGGACCTAGAGCTCACTCTGTAACCCAGGCTGGTCTTGAACTCACATTCATTCTCCCACCTCAGCCTCTCAAGTGCTGGGATGAGGTAAGGATTTGATCGAGTGTTTGATTCTGAGAGTGTTTCTCAGTGCCGTGAACAAGGATCATGTGCACAGCTGTGGACTGGACACATTTGTCCAGCAGTCACTTTCCTACTAGGTAACATCTTTCTCCATGGACTTGTGAAATAACTAGTCAAAGCCAAAGTCCCTGTGGGTTCAGATTGTTCCTGGTGGCTCCAGCGCCCCACTGGAAGGGCTTCTGGGAATCTCTTGCCCCTCACAAAGCCTTAGTGGTTTTCCTTAGCAATCTTAGAACTAAAAGCCCTTAATCAGAAGATGGCCACTATGGCCCATGGCCAAATCCAGGACCTGGCACAACCATCACGTAGGTCTCACTTCTTTCCTCCTACCAAGTAGCGTTGAGGAGTTGTGACTGAGACTGGGTGATCCTCAGCCTGAAATAGTTACTATCTGGCCTGTCACAGAAAACCTTATCAATCCCTGCCTTAGGTGGTCCAGTGATTGCCTAATTGACATGAAGATAGGAACATGCGATGTTGATTCTCCAATGTACTTCTGCATTCATTCATTGAGTCCACGTATTTGAGTCATTTCATCCAGCTCATCTTTAACTCCCTGGCGTAGCACAGAACAGGCAAAGGCTCACTGATTTTGTTGTGCCCAGGGTCACATACTTACCTGGGGGTGAAGATAAGACCCCACCTCCATCTCCTGCTCTTTCGACTACAGTGCCACTTTGTTCAGCTGGTAATGATGTTATTAAGACAAATGGAAAAGTCCAGAACATTAAGTAAAAACAAGGAGATAGAGAGAGATAGCTGGAATGCCTGGAATGCATTATGTATTATGAGATGGCTCAGCAGCTAAGGTACTTGCCTGTAAAGCCTAATGACCAGGGTTCCATTCCCCAGAACCCACGTAAAGCCAGATGCACGAGGCGCATGCGTCTGGAGTTTGTTTGCAGCAGCTGGAGGCCCTGGCGCACCAATTCTCTCTGTCTGTCTCTCTTCTTCCTATATCTCTCTGCTTGCAAATAAAGAAAATATTTTTTAAATATGGAATGATCAGTAAGGATTTTTTTAATGAGAACCATATGTGCATGAGCAACACCATGATGCATCTTTATCTTGCCATTTCTCCCCAGTTCAACAATGTGGAATTCATTCTCAACAAGCTTGCTACCCACTGGCCTTTGGGGTTCCTGCAGCTCTCATGGCTGTTTCCCTAAGTAAGTAGAAACTAGTTGAATTGGCACAAGCCCACACCCAGGTCAGGCTTTGTATTAATTATTAAAATCCACGTACCAAGTTGTAGCAGAAGGTATTATAAGACCAGCCCTCGGATGTTTGTTGTGTACTCCAAGAGGGGAAAGTAGGCTTTTGCAGTCAGCTTTCTAGTTGCTGCGCAGAAAGAACCCAAACAAAAGCGGCTTGTGGAGGAATGGGTTTATTAAGCTTACGGACTCGAGGGGAGACTCCATTCTGGCAGGGAAAACGACGGCATGGTGCAGAGAGTGGACATCACCTCCGCCACAGCACTGCAAACAGCGGCAGGAAGGTGTGCCAAACTCTGGCAAGGGGAAGCTGGCTTATAACCCCCATAAGCCCGCCCCCAACAACACAGCTCCAGTGAGGTTGTAAAACCCAAATTGCCATCAGCTGGAGATCGACCATTCAGAACACTTTCATTTGTTTGTGGGGACACCTGGATCAAACCATGACATAGGGTTGGCCTATTGTATCTGAGGGAAGGGGGTCAAAAATAGGGTTTCCAGGAAAAGAATCGACCGAGTTGGACATTGAAAGGTTTGATTCCATTTAGGCTGATGAAGGTAGAAGTAAGAGAATCAAGGAAGCTTCTGTTCTTATTAATATGTGCTTATCTATAGCTTGCTGGCAAAAATGGCAACTTGGTTCCATTACTGTTCCATTTCTTTACTGAATGACTCTAGTGAACATTTAAGTTTCCATTGTCTGTCATTCCCAGATGTTTCTACTAGAATTCCTTCCCACTGGAAGAAACACGTGTGTCTACTTGATACACTAATTTGCAAATTAGTTTCTTATATCAATGGACTACATTTCTTTTTTAAGTAACATTTTGTTAGCATACAAAATGATGGGTTTCAATGTGACATTTTCATATACATATATATATATATTCCCAATATTATAATTGTATCCTGTTCATATTCACTCCACTGCTATCTTTCTTACTCCTTCCTTCTACTTCTTGCCAGTCTCCTTTCTGTTCCCAAATAATCTTCTTTCTGCTTTTGGGATGCGCACACACACACACACACACACACACACACACACACACACACACACACACACACACACACCCCTAGACTCCACACCTGAGAAAGCACGTGCATTAATTGTTGGCACTGGCTGTTTAGGACACATGAAAGACAGAGCGAGAGAGCACACCCAGCCGATGGCCTCCTCAAGTCTTCAAGCTTCTCTCTACACTTCCTCCAGTTCTTGCCTTCGGATCTTCCTGGTATTTAATAGGACTACTTGTTCAAGTCTTTTGCTCATACTGTAGCAACTTTGCTTTGAACATACATGTATGCAAGAGCTCATCCCTTCCCCCTTTCAACATGCCTCTTTTCTTCCACCTTCTTCAAAGATGGCCACACTCCTCAAAAGGCTTATTTACGCTTCTCTCACTTCTGTAGGAGTTAGCATTTTAAAAGGTCATGCTTATACCAGACACGTCAGATATATTCTCATTTAATCTGCATAAGTCATTCTTAAGTGAAAGATTGTACTTGCTCTTGTGAAAGAATTGAGAACAGGCCACATCCTAACATCAGCACTACCTCTGGAAACTTCTATGCTTGAATTAAGGCTTCAGTTTGTCAAAAGCTTAAGGGTTAAAATAGCAGCTGGTGGTCTGGGGAAATGGCTTAATGGTTAAAGACACTTGTTTGCAAGGCCTGCCAGCCTGGGTTCAATTCCCCAGTACCCACACGAAGGCAGATACAGAAATGGTGCATGCATCTGGAGTTTGTTTGCAGTGGCAGGGGACCCTGTGCATACATTTATGCTCTCTCTCTCTCTTTCTCCCTCCCTCCCTCCCTCCCTCCCTCCCTCCCTCCCTCCTTGCAAATAAGCAAATAGTAGCTTGTAGAAGGAAATGAACCCTCAGCACATTGGACACCTTTACCATCCATGCCTGTACTGAGGAAAGCTAGCAATACAAGTAATGGTCTTGTCTGTCAACCATGATGGACTACAGTATAAGGCATGAACTTGGTCAGACACTTGAGAGCCAGCACCTTTCAGAACTTCAGGCCTTCTTAACTGAGGAAAGCAAGTAGAATGTAAATGACACTCTGGTAGGTTTTCTTTGAGGCAGGTTCTCACTCTAGTCCATGATGATCTGGAACTCACACTATAGCTCTGGCTGGCCTCGAACTCACAGAGATCCTCCTACCTCAGTCTCTCAAGTGCTGATATTAAGGTCATGAGCCACCATACCTGGCCTCTGATGGTTTTCAATTGTGAATTGTGGCACTGGGTAATCAGCAATCCTAGCGTAGGAACTATGTTTCCAGAGTTCCCTGTAAAAATGCCTTTCTCAGGGTTATTTTGACAGGATGGATGCCATTTGCTAAGATGTTCCATAGAAGAATAACCTCTTTTTTTATATATAAAAAACATGATGTTACCAACACAGTTATAACCATGCTTCTGCACAGTGACCACAGATCCCCATTCTGCCAGTCATGATCAAGTGCACATTTCAACAGATCAATCGGTTCTCTTGCCAATGAAGTCAGAAAAACAGCACTGCTTATTGTCCTTGTGAAATACACGTTAATCTGCCGTCCAAAAGCACCTCTGCCCAGTCTCGCCTTAAATGATAGGACTCGTGTTTCGCTATCTCTGCTGGGTGTCTGCGCTCCCTCCAGGTGGGGCGTTGACTGCATGAGGATTAGCGCTTGTCTGACACAGCAAAAACATGACACTCCTCAGAGGGTTTGGGCATTGCTGGGACCCAAAACACTTCCTCAACTGTGTGGCAAATGAAGAAAGCAATCTCTAAGTAATCCAGTGTTTCCAAACAAGGGTGTCATTCATGCAAATAAGCGCACCTCTCTCACCACAGGTGGCTCTGGCAAACACCTCAGTAACACGTCTTCTTCTGCCCCATCTAGTTGTCTTTGTCATCGGCAGTGGGATGTACAAGAAGTTCCAGCCACAGGGCAACATCATGGGCAAAGTGGTCAAGTGCATTGGCGTAAGTATCTCAGCAGCTCTCTCCGGCCGACATTGAATCACTCAGAACATTCCACCCCCTTTAAATCGGAAGCAGTTTTAAAGAATTAAAATTCAATGAAGTTTTGACTTTCCTTAAGATTATTTTTAGTGTTCTTAGGTATTGTGATACGTATAAAATTCACCAAACGGAAAGGTCACACACATAAAACTCACAAAGGAAGGGATCGAAATGGCTTTTGAGCTCGATCTGATGTCACACACCTGTAATCTCAGCATTTTAGAGGCAGAGGCAGGAGGAGCACAAGTTCAAGGCCAGCCTGGACTAAATAGTGAGACTCTTTCGAGGAAGAAAGGAAGGGGGAGGGAGGAAGGAAAGAAGGAAAAGGGGAAGGAATGGGAAGAAGGGAGGAAGGGAAGAAGGAAGGAAGGAAGTAAAAGGGAAGAAGGGAGGGAGGAGGAAGGAAGGAAAAAGGGATGGAGAGGGAAGGAAAGGAAAGGAAATGGAAGAGAAGGGAGAGAGGGGATGGAAGGAGGGAGGAAAGAAGAAAGGAAAAGGGGAAAGAGAAAGAAGAAATGGAAAAGGAATGCAAGAGAAGGGAGGGAAGGAAGGATGAAGGAAAGGAAGGAAAGAGAAAGAAAAGGGAAGGGAATTATAGCACATTTTGGCCATCTTATTTAGCCATCAGAAATTCTGTTTTTGAAGAATATTTGCTAAGGGAATGTACAGAATATGGATTTTTTTAATATTTTATTTATTCATTTTCAAGCAGAGAGAGAGAGAGAGAGAGAGTGAGAGAGAGAGAGAGAGAGAGAGAGAGAGAGAGAGAGAATGCACCAGGGCCACCACCTTGTGGGTCTGGCTTATGTGGGTCCTGGGGAATTGAACCCGGGGCCTTAGGCACTGGAGGCAAGTGCCTTAACCGCTGAGCCATCTCTCCAGCCCCAGAATTTGGATTTTTTTCCACGTGTGTCCACTTGAGATACATATATCCAAAGACATTTTATCGGCAGGAAGTGAAGTTTGAAACTAGGACTCTTTAGGCAATGGAATCAATTTTTCTCTTGATAGACTTCTTTTCTTCGGGTGAACATGTACAATGTTGAACCGGGAGAGATAATTTATTATCTTTCAAATATGTGGATGATCTTTGGGATGGAAAGACAGCCTTACGGTGACTTTAGATCATGAAAATTTCTCGTTACCTGGCCTTACTGCATTAGATTATATGTATTTTTCAATTTGTACCTTCTCCCATCCAAAAAAAATTTTTTCCCTCTGTTGCAGCTTTAACCCTTTCCTCCAACATTAGATCTTTTTTCCACCAAAAGTTTTCTCCAAGCAAGAAGGGACCTATTTAAGCCCTTTCTTCTCAAGCAATTGATACCTTAGTTCAAACTCCCAAAGAACAATTTCAAGTAAAGCCCTGAATTGTGCTGCCTGGTAGCCTAAAATCAGCCATAACTTCACGTTACTGTTTCTAGCCACACACACACACACACACACACACACACACACACACACACCATCATGGCCTCTACACCCCTACAAATGCACATTGTTTTCTCTAAACACCCCTTCAAACCATAAAACAGTGAATTTTCGTAGCCTCTCATTTATAGTGAGTGGGGTCAGCTTATTTTTCTGATCCTTAGTCTATTAAGTTATGTGCAACTATAGCTTTTTCATTTTTAGTGCTAGAAATGAAACCCAAGCCTCCACGTGGTAAGCAATCGCTCTACCCCTAAGACACACCACTAATCAACCTTTTATTTCTGAACACAGGGACTTACTCTGTAGCCCAGGCTGGCCTGGAACTTACTACATAGCCCAGGCAGGCCTCAGATTTGAGGCAAGCTTTCTAGTTGCGGCGCAGAAAGAACCCAAACAAAAGCAGCTTGTGGAGGAATGGGTTTATTCTGGCTTATGGGCTCAAGGAGAGACTCCATCCTGGCAGGGAAAACAATGGCATGAACAGAGGGGTGGACATCACCTCTGCCATAGCACTGGAAATAGCGGCAGGAAGGTGTGCCAGACACTGGCAAGGGGAAGCTGGCTTGTAACCCCAAAAGCCCACCCCCAACAACACAGCTCCATTGAGTTTGTAAAATCCAAACTGCCATCAGCTGAGGATCTATTACCCAAAACACATTCATTTGTTTATGGGGGACACCTGGATCAAACCATGACACAATCCTTCTTCCTCAGCCTCCTAAATGATAGGATTACAGGTGTGAGTCACCACACCAAATTTATTTTCTTATGTGTTTTTGTGTAATGGGTTCTCACTCTTGAATTTTTTTTTAATTTTTAGTTATTTATATCTACTTTGTGCATTTGGCTTTATGTAGGTTACTAGGGAATTGAACCCAGGTCATTAGGCTTTGTAGGCAAGCTCCTTAACCACTGAGCCATCCCAGCCCCCTTGATTTAAGTTTTTAAAATGAAGCTCAGTTCAATTATTGGAAAGCTTTTTAGTATGTTGGAGCAACCTAATAAGTAAATATAATTTTTCAAGTATAAACTTTATAAAATGTAAATACAGCTCATGTATTTCTGATAAAAATTTAGCAACCAAAGTAAGATATGTCCTAGCTAGGAAAAATGATTTTGAAGATTTAATATAAAAAAATTATTTTTAAGCCGGGTATGGTGACACACACCTTTAATCCCAGCACTCAGGAGGCAGAGGTAGGATTGCTGTGAGTTCAAGGCCACCCTGAGACTACATAGTGAATTCCAGGTCAGCCTGGCTAGAGCAAGGCCCTAACTCAGACAAACAAAACACACACATACATACAAAGAAAAAAAAACTAAAAAGAAAAACTATTTTAATAGATTGTCTATGTACATATTTAAAATGTATTTTGTGGTTATTGACTTAAGTAAAATATATTTAAAATTAATTTTCTGCATGTCACTTTTACTTGTTAATTGGCTACTAGAAAATTTTAACTACAGTTTCATTGAGTTAAGTTTGTACTGAACATGCCTCTTATAAGAGTTGTGGGGGGTAAAGTGTGACCCCCAACTCAAGCATCGAAATTGGAGAGACTGAAGTCCAATAATCCATTATTCCTCTTGCCAGCTCGTCGTGCTAGAACATACAATTTTAATAGCTGCTTCTCTCTCCTACTTTCCATCCAAATGTATGTACTCTTTGGAAATCTATTTCTCTGATGGAGTTGGTTGCATTTTAATTTTTGATTTTTCTTCCTTTAGTTTGCCATCAAAAACAGGTTCAGACATCGGAGTAAGGCATTTCCCAAGAGGGAGCACTGGCTGGACTGGGCTAAAGAGAAATATGACGTGAGTAGTGGCCGGGATCCTGCAGACAGGCTTCCAAAACCACAGTTCAGGGTAGTAAGCTTCTCAGACCAAATGACCAGCTGTATCCTCCTAACCCTTCTTAGCATGTTAACTAAGGCCATGTGTGGGTGCTTTAACAAACTGACAAACAGGGCTGAGGCAGTGTCTCGGTGGATAGAGCACGTGCCACAGAAGCCTGAGTTCAAGTTCCCAGAACCAGGTGAAAAGCCCAATGCTGTGGGCATCTGTTAATCCCCGCAGGCCTATGGTGAGAAGGGAGGCACAGGCACATTGCCAGGAAGCTCTGGGGCCAGCTTCCATGGATGAGAGCTAGAGACGGCCTCAATCAAGGTAGAAGGTGAGGACAGGACTCAGGCACCCACTCACACTCATGGGGACACACACACACACCCAACTGGCAGACAGGGGTTTGGGAGATAACTTGCCATGGAAGCATGAGGACCATAAAAAGGCCAGGAATGGTTGCACACGCCTGTAATCCCAGCGCTGGGGAGTACTTTCTGTAGAATAGCTCTAGGCTCCATGCCAGACCCTGTCTCAAAAACACAGTGGAAAAAATAAAATAAAATAATAAAAATAAACACAGTGGAGAGCGACTGAGGAAGACATCTGCTATCAACCTCTGACCCTCACACACGTGTGTGCACACCACCCACACATACACACACATAAATGACAATAGATATTGTCTATCTGGAAGCAATATATTCGTAGTTTTTCATTTGTGTCGGTTGTATGCAGTTGCGTTCAGGTGACAAGTTTGAAGAGACAAGAGTTTGGGAGGCTGATGGCAGCAGAGTTCATTTTCAGTCAAATTTGCATTTAGCAAAGTTGTGTAATTTACCTCCTAAATGGTTATTTTCTGTTTTTAAAAAATATTTATTTATTGAGAGAGAGAGAGGACAGAATGGGCACACCAGGGCCTCTTGTCACTGCAAACGAACTCCAGATGCCTGCACCACTTTGTGCATCTGGCTTTAATGGGTGCAGGGGAGCCCAACCCAGGCCATCAGGCTTTGCAAGCCTTGAAGCCTTCAGTGCTGAGCCATCTCTTCAGTGCCTTTACCCCTGTTTCGATAGCTTAAAATGTTTCGTTTTTCTAAAGAAGCCTGTGGAAGTGCTCTTTGGAGCAATTAATTAATCACCCCCAGCTTGTCTCTAAATGAAAATCTCCTGACCTTAGAGCAAAGCAGTCTGCTGTGACCCCAGTCCCCGCTGCTTTGTCCCTCCCCGCAGGATCGGCTCATCTCTCAAATCAAGATGGTGACCAGGGTGCTGTTCCTGTATATTCCACTCCCCATGTTCTGGGCCTTGTTTGACCAGCAGGTAATGTTTCCTTTGGCAAACACATTTAGTCTCTCTCTCTCTCTCTCTCTCTCTCTCTCTCTCTGTCTCTCTCTGTCTCTGTCTCTGTCTCTCTGTCTCCCCTAATTTCACTTGTTAGATCACATTGAGTTTATTGGTTAAAACATATTCTAGAAGCTTCTATCTACATTTCTGTTGCAAGACTGGTGAAAATGAAGTTTGGTTACATGGGGGGGGGGGTTTCCCTCAGAGCATCCGGGACTCCTGTCAATCAGAATTGTGAGCAGAGATAGCTTCTTGCCTTTGACCAGGGTTCATGGGATATTCGAGTTGAGAGGGGCATGCTCTCTCCCACTTTAACATGGAATGCTTGCTTGGGTTCCCTCTCCGAGGAGGGCCTGATGGGTAACTGTCACTTTGCTCTTTCTTTTTGTTGTTGTTGTTGTTTGTTTTTCGAGGTCGGATCTCGCTCTAGTCCAGGCTGACCTGGAATTCACTGTGTAGTCTCAGGGTGGCCTTGAACTCACTGCGATCCTCCTACCTCTGCCTCCCAAGTGCTGGGATTAAAGGCGTGAGCCACCACACCCGGCCTACTTTGCTCTTTCTGTCACGCTGTAAGCACACACTGAGGCTTGGCATAGTAGTGACGGACAAACCAATACACAGTACGCCATCACTGTCTTTACAGAGCTGCATCCTAACACCCCTCCTACTATGACAGTAGAAAGATAATTTGCACAATGCTCTGGACCCTGGACCCGGTAAAGAAGAATTTAAACAGCAGAGTTCACCCTGCAAGGCAGTGTGCCATGTGTCCCCAGACCTCAGCAGCGCACTTTCGTGTCCCCTAAGGACAGCTGCATCTCAGAGCCACGCTTCCTGAATTCTCCCAGGGGCTGGAGTTCAGGGTACAGAAATGCCCATCTACCTGGTAGGACCTGCATCTGGTCCCTTTCCATCACTGTGGGTTCTCCTCACTGGGCAGCACGTACGATGGATGGGCTTCATCGGAGTCCAGAAAAGACTTATGTGACTAGCTTCTGCTTACGATGCAACTTCATGATTGGGGAAGGTTGTAACCACCTTGGTGGTTAAGACAACTTTAAAGCCATGATTGAGGAAAGGTTCTCAGGGGCTTGTGAGTGTGTGAAAAGCCATGTTCTCCAACGATGTGCCGCTGTGTTTGTTTTAAGGGCTCCAGGTGGACGCTGCAAGCAACAGCGATGTCTGGGAAAATTGTAAGTGTGGCTCATCTTGCTTTAGACTCTGCGGCTTCTTTTCTCCTTCCCTTTTAGGACGCTTTTCAGTGAGATGCTCTTTTCTCTTTTTTAGGGATCAATTGAAATTCAGCCAGATCAGATGCAGGTAGGAGGAAATACTGAGATAGCTTCCAGAGGCCCGAGTCCTCCTGGGTCCACGTTGATCTTTAACAGCTTCTCCGCTTCGTCCACAGACCGTGAACGCCATCCTGATTGTGGTCATGGTCCCCATCGTGGACGCCGTGGTGTACCCTCTCATCGCCAAGTGTGGACTCAACTTCACGTAGGTGGCTGGCTCCCTTGGGTTGATTGAGGTGCCATGGGTCCAGGACTTTGCCAAGGTGCTGCACTCGCTCTGCTTCTAGAAGCCTCCAGGAGAGGACTGTCACCTAGGTGATGGGATGCTTATTTATTTATTCATTTATTTTGAGGATTGAACTTAGGGTCTTGCACATGCTAGGTAAATGCTCTACCACTGAACTACACCCTTACCTCTCTTTTTACTTTTTATTTTAAGACAGGGTCTCCTTGAGTTACCTTGCTGGTCTTAAATCCACTCTGTAGCCCAGGCAGGCCTTGAACTTGCAATCCTCTTGTCTTAGCCTCCTGAGTAGGTGGTATTTCTACCCTGTACAACCAAGCCCAGCTGGTGATGAGATGTTTTTCTTTTGTTTTGTTTTTTTTTTTAAGGTAGGGTCTCACTGGCTGACCTGAAACTCACTCTGTAGTGATCCTCCTACCTCTACCTCCCTAGTGCTGGGATTAAAGATGTGCACAACCATGCTTGGTGGTGATGAGGCCTTTAAATATTTTATTAATTAATTTATTTATTTATTTATTTGAGAGAGCGGCAGACAGAGAGAAGAGGCTTTTAAACACATGAAATTAAAGAGATATTTGTATGTAATGTTTCTGAAAATGGTCCTTTAAAAGAAAAATGCTATTAATGGTGTCCTAAAAAGGCCTCTAATTAAGGCTGTCTTATGGATGTACATGACGGACATGTTAATTGTGAACATATAGTTTCTAAAAATTAAATGCAAAAAATGCAAATGAGAAGCTGTATTTCATTTCCCCTCATCAGTTCTATTCATAAATAAGATGGGAGAGATTTTTCCAGCTCCTGAGTCTTTGTGGGGAAGTTGGTTTTGTTCTGTGGGATGAGTTGGGGCTTGAAGGCCATGTTTCATTTGGGGTTTATCTGTGTGACTCTCTTCTCATCTCGGTCAGCTCCCTGAAGAAGATGACAGTGGGGATGTTCCTGGCATCCATGGCCTTTGTGGTGGCTGCCATTGTACAGGTGGAAATTGATGTGAGTGTCCCTTGGGCTCAGAGCTGTCTTTCGCTGGGACTGGGAGGATTAGGGAAGGCCAGGGAGTCCATCTATATAGTGGAGGCCCTGAAGCTAAGGGTGGTGAGAAGCAAGAGGCAAAATGGTCCCTTTCCATCAGTAAGCACTGTGGGTTCTCCTCACTGGGAAGCATGTACAATGGATGGGCTTCATTGAAGTCTAGAAAAGAGTTACGTGACTAGCTTCTGCTTACAATGCAGCTTCGTGATTGGGGTAGGTTGTAGAATGGAATCTTTATCTGAATTCATACACAATCAGGCTAGAAGATCACCATCTACAAACAAACAGCATTTTCAGGAATGTGTAAACTGTCTTCTTGATGGAAAAACAGATATTGGATTCCTGTTTCTAATAATGACTAGTTCCTAAACTAACCCACACATCTGTCGGGCCCCTGTGCTAAACTAATCTAATGCAGTTAGCCTGAAATCAGATAGTAGTTCAAGAGTTATGTGGTACACAGACCTAGATGAGAGTCAGTCTCCCTCCCACCCCTCCCTCCCTCCATCTCTCCCTAACTTTCTCATTTTCCTTTAATTTCTTTAAAATTAAAAAAATAGAGTAGGAGCTAGAGAGATGACTCAGGGGTTAAGGTGTTTGCTTGCAAAGCCTAACAACTCAAGTTCGATTCCCTAATACCCACATAAAGCCAAATGCACAAAGTGGTTCATGCATCTGGAGTTCGTTTGCAGCAACTGGAGGCCCTGATGCTCTATCTATCTATCTCTATCTCTGCTTGCAAATAAATAAAGAAAAAAATTTAATAGAATAAATGTACATAACATTTTCCATCTGAACCATTTTAAATACATTAGCATGACTGCAACCATTACCAGGATCCACCCTAGAACTTTTCCAAACTCAGCCTCAATACCCATGAAATGGTGCCCATTTCCCCTCCCCCAGCCTCTGGCAAGCACTAGTCTGCTTTCTGTCTCTAGGGATCTGACTATCCCAGGCACCTCATATGAATATGAAGTATTTGTCCTTCTGGGACTGGCTTATTTCATTCAGTATAATATCTTCAAGGTTCATCTTTTATATGACAGTGAGATTTCCTTTCCTTTTTAAGGCTAAATAATATGCCATTACTGTTCTGTAAGTGATCAGCAGGGTTAGAGGAGTGTTTGATGTGTCTTCGCCAGCTTAGCTTTGGAAGGCAGGAGGGAAAATGACTCCAGGGTTAGGGTGACAGTGATCGCCACCAAAGGTCTCACTGTCAATTCTCTTTTGTTTTGCTCAGAAAACTCTTCCGGTCTTTCCTGAAGGAAATCAAGTCCAAATAAAAGTCTTGAACATAGGAAATAATAGCATGATGATATCTTTTCCCCAAGACACGGTGACACTCCAACAAATGTCTCAGGTAAGTGGAAGGAAAAAGGACTTCCTATTTCATGTTCTCACCTGAGTTATAATAGCTTGGAGGAGTTAATGGTCTTGGCTTCTGTAGAAATCCTGAGGCCAACCCAGGCTGGGAACATGTCCTTCTTGACCTCTTGCTGTGAATGCAGTGAGTAGAAATCACTCAGGAGCCTGGGAGAATGCAGACTTAATCAGCAGGTTGGAGATGGTGAGCTTCCACAGGCTCCCACATGACACTGCTGCAGAATAGACAAACAAAAGTATAGACTTCTGGGGCTGGAGAGATGGCTCTGCGGTTTAAGGCACTTGTTTGCAAAGCCTGATGGCCTGGGCTTGATTCCTCAGTACCGTGTCAAGCCAGATGTGCAAAGTGACACATGCATTTGGAGTTCCTTTGCCCTGTTGTGAGTGAGATTCTACCTCAGGAAAAAAGAAAAGAAAGCATACCTCCAATAGCAGGAAGGTCAGTGGTTCTAAACAGGGGTGACTATGTCCTCCAGGGGTGCTGCACTTGGGGTTTTTTTGGTTTTTCAAGGTAGTGTCTCGCTCTAGCCCAGGCTGTCCTGGCCTCGAACTCACAGTGATCCTCCTACCTCTTTCTGCCTCCCGAGTGCTGGGAGTAAAGGTGTGCTCCACCACGCCCAGCTATCTTCTGCCCATTCTTAACTGAGCCAGAGCCTCCTACGGATCCCAGAATTTTCCATTTTTTCCTGAGCTCTGGCAATTCTTGGGTCTCCACACTCCATGTGGGAATAGGATTATATACATGTGCATGGCCTGTCCCAGCTGTTTATATGGATCCTGGGCATCAAACTGGATTGTTCTTGCAGGCCTCCCCGGCCCTCATGCTTGCACAGGAAGTTCTCTTACCCACTGAGCCATCTCTCCAGCACCCCAGTGCTGTTCTGCACACAGTAGTAGACTGAATGTCCACAGCATTCGTTTCCTTGGGGCCAAGTAAAATGAAAATGTTTGACGGAGTAGAATTCTTGTGGCAATATGAAAAGAATTTTGTGACCGAGACCATAAGGGTGAGTGGGAGGCTAGGGCACATTTGATGCCAACTTCCCACATGGAGTTTTAGATGGAAGTATGAACTTGGGAATGTGGGATGCCAATTAGCATGGCATTAACAGGGTTCAGATGCACAGGGCAGAGCCGCAACTACGGTCTTAACTACGCCTCTTTCCCTCATCTATAGACGAATGAATTCATGACTTTTGATGTCGACAAGCTGACAAGCATAAACGTCTCTTCTTCTGGATCACCAGCCACAGTAATTCATAATTTTGAGCAGGGCCATCGCCACACCCTTCTGGTGTGGGGCTCCAACAGTTACCAAGTGGTAAGTAGTTGACCCCAGAAAGAAGCCTGACCATTTGTGGCATTGGAGACACTGCTTGTTATTGCTGTCACTTTGTTTTATCTGTACAGAATATCATTTTTCTTACTTCTTCTGGAACACAAGCCATTTGGATTCCAGTGGAAATTTGACAGGTGGATAAGAAGGGTTACTATTAATTAAGTTTTTCAAAAGAACTGGGAGCGTTGGTGGTATAGTGGTTAGCATAGCTGCCTTCCTTAAAAAGAACTGGGAGCCAGGCATGGTGGCACACACCTGAATTCCCAGGAGTCAGGAGGCTGAGGATGAGGAGGGTTCGGATTTCAAGGCTAGTCTGGATCACATAGTATAACCTTGTTTCAAAACAATTTTTAAAGCAAATAACACAAAGAGAGCATGTCTTGGTATGATGTGTGTATGCACATGCCTGTCTTGGTATGATGTGTGTGTGCACATGCCTGTCCTGGTGTGATGTGTGTGTACACATGCTTGTCCTGGTATGATGTGTGTGTACACATGCCTGTCCTGATATGTACATGCATATGTCCATGAATTCATGAGCATATGAAAAATCATACAGAACACATATGTGCATTTTCAGAGACTTTTTGAGATAGTTTTAAATATGTCTTTGATTTCATTAATCTTGAAAATGTGCACTGAATTGAAAGGTATATATAAGATATTTGGCCGGCGTGATGGCGCACACCTTTAATTCCAGCGCTTGGGAGGTGGAGGTAGGAGGATCACCCCGAGTTCAAGGCCACCCTGAGACTACACAGTGAATTCCAGGTCAGCCTGGGCTAGAGTGAGACCCTACCTTGAAAAGCCAAAAAAAAAAAAAAGATATTTGGTGACAAAATGCATACATCTAGATATGTCGGGAGCTTCAGGAATTCTTCAGGGGAATTTGACTAAACACTATAAAACTCAATATGCAATTCAATTTCTTCACTATGTGCTTAATTGGAGAGCTGTTGGGTGGCTTGTTCTAGATTGTTGGAGAATAAGATTTTTTTTTTCTGAGGTAGGGTCTCACTCTAGCCCAGGCTGACCTGGAACTCACTCTGTAGTCTCAGAGTGGCCTCAAACTCACAGTGATCCTCCTACCTCTGCCTCCCAAGTGCTGGGATAAAGGTGAGCACCACCATGCCCGGCTTGAGAGTGATATTCTTTAGAACCAAGATCAAATACAGTAGAAGCTCAAGTTAACATGGAGGAAAAGCAGGGCTAGAGAAATGGAAGCCTTCGCTCCGATGACAAAGGCAGCACCATTTTTCTCAAAGGCCGAGATGTTGATATGTGAGCTGATTCCAATTAACTAGATATTAGAAATGATTTTATATTACTTTTTTCCCTCTCAGGTAAAGGATGGGCTTAACCAGAAGCCAGAAAAAGGAGAAAATGGAATCAGGTATGATAATTTCTTTAAAACTCAAATTCTTTCAGTTTCTGAAGGAACTTTGCATGTAAACATAATAAAGTCTAGTTGTAGCAGGACATACAAGTATGGAGTTTGTCCCCCAAATCAAGGCTCGTTTGGTATTCTTAAAAATCAACCAAAAATCCATTATCTTTTGAAAAAATATTTTTATTTATTATTTGCAAGCAGGGAGGGAGGGAGGGAGAGAGAGAGAGAGAGAGAGAGAGAGAGAGAGAGAAAGAGAGAGAACACCAGGGCCTCTTGCCACTGCAAACGAACTCCTCACACAACATGTCACTTTGTGCACCTTGTGCAACTGGCTTATTGTGGTTACTGGGGAATCGAACCTGGGCCTGCAGCATTTGAAAAAAGTGTCTCTAACAGCCAAGCTATCTCTCCAGCCTCCAAAAATCCACTATCTTAATAAACTAGAAAAGAAAGTCCACATTATCTTATCAGCGGGTATGAAAAAAAAAAAAACACCCAGCTAATAGGAATGAAAGAGAACTTACAGAGGACACAGGACAAGACACCTACAAAAAAACCGAATGTTGGAGCCGAGCATAGTGGCGCACGCCTTTAATCCCAGCACTCGGGAGGCAGAGGTAGGAGGATCACCATGAGTTCAAGGCCACCCTGAGACTACACAGTGAATTCCAGGTCAGCCTGGGCTAGAGGGAGACCCTACCTCGAAAAACCAAAAACAAAAACCAAAAACAACAAAAAAAAACGGAATGTTAGCTTCCATAGTGAAGTGCTCTCTCCTGTGATCAGGAACCAGGCAAGGTCATTAGGTTTGCTCACTCTGCCCGCCGCCCCAGTTCTTATGAACGCTGGCTACTGGGGAATGCGAGAGCATTTACAGGAAAGGAAGACACAAAGCTATTCCTAAAGAAAAAAATCTTGATATTGAAAACCTTCAGGACTCTAACAAAAACGATCCACCCAGAACTTAGAATGGTCACAGGGCATAAGAGCAACAACAACAAAAATCTAGCATACTTGTGTTTGCAAAATGAATATTTGGAGCTGGAGAGATGGCTCCATGGTTAAAGGCGCTTGCAAAGCCTGCAGGCCCAGGTTCGATTCCCCAGAGCCCATGTAAATCCATATACTCACTCTCTCTCTCTTTCTCTCTTTCTCTCTCTCTCTCCTTACAAATAAATAAAATGCAAAAAATGAATATTTAGAAACTGAAACTTTAAAGCCATATTATGTGTAATATCTCCCCTCCCCATCCAAAATAGAACACAGATATAAATCTAACACAACCTATGTGGGGTCTGAACACTGAAAACTACAGAATACTTACCAGAGAAAACAGCAAAGAACTAAGCAAGTGCAGAGACACTGTGTTCACTGATGAGAAGACTATAGTAAAGATGCCAGTTCTCGCCTGGTGTGGTGGCCCAGCACACCTAATATCCCAGCACTCAGGAAGCAGGGGGGCCAGCCTGGGACTACAGAGTAAGTTCCAGGTTAGCCTGGGCTACAGTGAGACCATACCACTAAATAAATAAATAAATAGATAGATAATTAAATAAATAAAAATTTTTAAGCTGGCATGGTGGCGCACACCTATTGCCATGAGTTCAAAACCACCCTGACACTATATAGTGAATTCCAGGTCAGCCTGGGCTAGAGCGAGACCCTACCTCAAAAAAAATTAATTAAGTTAAAATTTGAAAACAAAGATGTCAGTTCTCCCAAAATTGATTGATAGGCCTTATGTAATTCTAATCAAAAGTCATAGCACTAAGGCAAGAAAGAGTATGAGGACCTGAGTTCCCTCCTCAGGACCTACGTAGAAAGCTGGACATGGCCACACGTGCCTGTGATCCCAGCACGCAGGAGGTAGAGGCAGGAGAATCAGGAGTTCAAGGTCAGTCAGCTGTGCCTACATAGCAAGTTCCAGGCCAACCAGGCTACATGGAACCTAGTCTCAAAAGAAACAAAAATAAGCCGGGTGTGTTGGTGCACACCTTTGATCCCAGCACTAGGGAGGCAGAGGTAGGAGGATCCCTGTGAGTTCAAGGCCAGCCTGAGACTACAGAGTGAATTCCAGGTCCGCCTGGACTAGAGCAAGAACCTGCTTCAAAATAAATAAATAAGTTAAAACCTGATTTTAATTTTCACTAGTCAGCACTAAAGCACAAAATAAGAGAAGTATAGATTGAATGCTGGCTATGAATTTGCTAATGTAAACAGTGATAAGATTAGCTCTTCATTTCGCCTTCAGTTGCCTTCCTGTTGCTTATCATACTTATCGTATTTATGATTCTGTGTTTTCTGTGTACTAAGTCTAAAAGATAAGTCCATGAGGGCTGGAGAAATGGCTCAACGCTTAAAGGTGCTTGTTTGCAAAACCCTGCCACACGTAAAACCAGATGCAAAAAGTTGTACATGCATCTGGAGTTTGTTTGCAGTGTCAAGAGGTCTTGGTGTGCCAATTCTCTCTCTCTTTCTCTCTCTCTCTTTACAAATAAATAAATATTTTTAAAAGGTGTTTTGGGGGTTGTAGAGATGGCTTAGCGGTTAAGGCATTTTCCTGCAAAGCAGAAGGACCCAAGTTCAATTTCCCAGTACCCACATAAAACCAGATGCACAAGGTGGCACATGTGTCTGGAGTTTGTTTATAGTGGCTGGAGGCCCTGGCATGTCCATTCTCTCTCCGTGTCTGCCTCTTTCTCTCACTCACTCTCTCTCTCTCAAATAAATATTTTTAATTTTTTTAATTAAAAAAAAAAGATAGTTTGGGGTTGAAGAGATTGCTCAGTGGTTAAGGTGCTTACCTGCAAAGCCCAAGTCTGATTCCCCAATACCCACATAAAGTCAGATGCACAAGGTGGTACATGTGTCTGTGGTGGCTGGAGACCCTGGCATGCCCATTCTCTCTATATGTCTGCTCTGTCTGTCTGTTTCTCTCTCTAAAATATATAAATATTTTAAAAGATAGTTTGAACCTGTACCTATTATCTATGAGTATGGTATTTTTATAAATTACATATGTATATGTAATCCACTGTATCAAATAAATATTTTCCCCAAAGCTCATGAAACTTGGATACATATGTTAGGGATGTGAAGGTTAAATTGTTCTTTCCATACTTAGGTAAATACTGTTATTATTTATTATTCAACAATTGGATAATCTAGTATGAGTCTTCACTCCCTATTTGATAGGAAAAAAATCACCAGGTCTTATTTGGGACAGCCACCCACTCACCTCAGGGGTCAACTGGAGTGTGTAAGGAAGCCATCTGTAATCATCTGTTGTCGCTGTCACCACTTGGACGATTCTAAGAAAGCAGGTGACTTACCTGCTTCCTTGACAGGCTTAGACAATGGTGACCCGCTGGGTCTGGAAGCCTTGGGACCTAGGGTCCAGCCTTCTCGGGTGCCCCACTCCTTGCTTCAGTCCATTGATGCTGGCTACTGTCATCCGGAGCCTCACAGGTTTCCACCCTCTGGGGACAATTCCTGACAACTGTCTCTTCTTACTGAAGTGACCAACTTCTTCCTGTATATAATGCTGTGTTAAGTAGGTTCTTTTAGGGAACAAGGACAAACCTGAGGTTGTGAACATTCTGTCTTTAGACCCTAAAATCTTATTTATTTTTTTTTGTTTATTTGCAAGGAGAGAGAGAATGAACATGTCAGGGTCTCCAGCCACTGCAAACAAACTCCAGATGCATGCACCACCTTGTGCATCTGGCTTTACATGGGTTCTGGGGAACTGAACCCAGGTCGTTAGGCTTTCCAGGCAAGCACCTTAACAACTGAGCCATCTCTCCAGCCCAGACCCTAGGAATTTTCTGTGTGCAGTTTGAATTCCTTCACTGGGAGAACAAAGCCCCACATCAGAGGCACGATCCCACGGCTCCTTTACAAGACGGATTTTTGTTTGTTTCAGATTTGTAAGTACTTTTAATGAGATGCTCACCATCACAATAAGTGGTAAAGTGTACAATGTCACCAGTTACAATGCCAGCAACTACCAGTTTTTCCCTTCTGGAGTGTAAGTACCTTTACTGGACACTTTGCTCAAGGGTGTCTTTTTATTTCAGACAATTCATACACTGAGGACTTTAAGAGCAAGACGCTAACCTCTCTGGTTCTTTCTTTCCATAGAAAAGACTACACAGTGGACTCTGCAGAGATTCCTCCAAACTGTTCACGTGTCTTTCAGTCGTCCAGCCTGGGCTTCGGCAGTGCTTATACCTATGTGATCCAAAGAGAGGTCAGCAACTCGTCCCCAAGTCCTAGAGAAATCTCAGAGTCGCTATTGTCAATGGACCTAGAATTAATTCCACTCTTCATACGATCTGTTCTTTAACATGTGGCTGGTATAAGTTGACAGGAGAAGAAACTTCAACAGGTTTATTTACAGGGACCAGTGGTAACCATTCTGACCTGGTTTGAATAGAGAGGCACTCGAACAGATTTGTAGGTGGAATTCACTCTGTGGTGGCAGAGCCTCGGGATGGCTAGACAGAAGTTCCCAGAACAAAGAAGTTCTTTACTGTTATAACCTGTTAAGGGAAGGGGTCCTTGCTGTAGGGTGGATGTGACGTGGGTTTCCAGTCTCAGGCTGAGAGAAGGCACGGGATAGGTTATGAAGACCTAGATCAGGGTATTGTCTGGTCCTTCGGTCCCACCCAGGCTGGCATGGGTGTCTCCATAGGACTGACATCCGTCCTCTTAGAGGGACAGTGTCCATGGTCCAACAACCAGAAGTTACAAGCAGAGAGATACAGAGAGAGAGGGAAAGAGATATAGAGACAGAGAGAGAGAGAGAGAGAGAGAGAGAGAGAGAGAGAGAGAGAGAGAGAGAGAGAGAGAGAGCATCAGGACCACAGGGCCTGGCTTATGTGGGTCCTGGGGAATTGAACCCCGGGGCCTTAGGCACTGGAGGCAAGTGCCTTAACCTCTGAGCCATCTCTCCAGCCCGTAGTTAATACTTCTTGACAGGCTATTAACATGGGCTTCAGTACCTTACAGTACCCAGAGATGGCACTGTTTGAACAAACTGGACTTCCTGGGTTGCAGAGTGACATATAAGTTAGTAAGTTACCTAACTTAGCTCCAGGTCAAACTCAACTCGCCTGTTTGGACAATCATGTTCTAGAAGATACGGTGACTCCCATTTCAACATCTTGCTTTTTTGCCTGAATTCTTTAGAGTAACGGCTGCCCAGCAGTGAAGGAATTTGAAGACATTCCGCCCAACACGGTTAACATGGCCCTGCAAATCCCGCAGTATTTTCTCCTCACCTGCGGCGAGGTGGTCTTCTCGGTGACAGGACTGGAGTTCTCCTATTCCCAGGTTTCTTGTTGGCTGTTTTTACCGCTTCTCTACTCCAGGGCCCTGCCTTCAGAAAGCCATAACTGAAGATCTGTAGGTTGTTTTGTTATGTCGTTTTTATGCGACAGGTAGAACAAAGGCCAAGACCGTGGCCCCAGTGAGCAGAGCCTGCAGAAAGGACTTAGAGAACATGGCAGTGAAGCTATAGAGAACGAGCTTTAGGCCCAGAGTTTAGCCTCCATTTGGGGAAAAACATGCCACGGATGGCTTCATATTGATTTACTTAGTGGCATTTTTGGGGGGAGGGGATGGTTTCTCTAGCCCAGGTTGACCTGGCATTTACTATGTAGTCTCAGGGTGGTCTCGAACTCATGGCAATCCTCCTACCTGGGCCTCTCGAGTGCTGAGATTAAAGATGTGCACCACCATGCCCAGCCCTGCTTAGTTAGTTTTATGTAGAGACAGGGACTTGCTTCATGGCTGAGAGTAGCCTTGACCTCATGGTCTTCCTGCTTCAGCCTCCAGAGTGCTGGGATTCCAGGTGTAAGCCAGGACACTCGGCTAAACCTGACCCTTAACGGTGAGGGCCGGAGTGCTCTGGCCTGGGGTTAGAATCCACACGAGTCACTCTGCTTTGCCCTTCAGGCCCCTTCCAACATGAAGTCGGTACTTCAAGCAGGGTGGCTCTTGACGGTGGCCGTTGGCAACATCATCGTGCTCATTGTGGCAGGGGCTGGCCACTTCAGCAAACAGGTGTGTGGGGCGGGGGACTGGATGTGCCTCTCTTGATGTCGCATGTGGCTCAGGCTGGCTTCAAATTCCCTAGAGAGCTGAGGATGCCTGCTGATGACCTATCAATGGTCATCGCCACGACTCTCCCTAGCTGTGGTCATTTGGGCTCCTGGCTGGATAACAGTGTCAGGCCAGATGGACAGGACTGTCACCAACAGCCTCGAGGTGCAGTGTTTCACACTTGGAAACTGGCATGCAAAGCAACTAGACTGAGTTCAAGTGCACACACTGTAGTGTAGTCTACTAGGAAAGGAAACGTCTTTCTTAGCTTCTGTAAATACAGCTTCAGTGCCCGGAAGTAGACATGGGACCTGGGAATGTATTTCTGTGGTAGAGCACTTGCCTGGAATTCACAAGGCCTGGGTTTGATCCTCAGCACCAGGAGGAGAAAACAAAAGAAAACAAGATCTCTCATCTGGAAACGTTCAGAAAAGCCAAAGTTAAAGCCACTCCTAAAGTGGTTGCTAGTTTCCAGCTAGCAAAAAATGAGGGCTATTCTCAGATGCACGAAGTGTGATGCATGCATGAGGAGTTCGTTTGCAGTGGCTGGAGGCCTTGGAGTGCCCATTCTCTCTCTCTCTCTCTCTCTCTCTTCCTCTCTCTCCTTGCAAGTAAACAAGAATATTTTTAAATTTTTTTTTAATGAAAAATGGAGGCTTTCCTGATCCTTACACTCCTCCCTAAGCGCTGCTGAACATAGGTCTACCCAGAGTTCCCTGGGACCCCAGCACTTTCATTCTGTGTCAGTCAGTTCCTCATTGCTGGGACAAACATCCAACCAGACACAGCTTATGGGACAAAGGGGTTTCTTTCAGGCTTACACAATCCAGGGGGAAACTCCATCAATGGAGGAAGAAGCTGCTTATTTCCATAGATCCGAGCAGAGAGAAACAAGTGCAGCGAGCAAACACCAACTCCAGCAAGCAGGAACCTCCAGAGCTCAAACTGCTCTCCTACCACTTAGGGCTGGACTCCAAGATCTGCCCCCAGGGAGAGGCTTCCCTGAAGCAGGGATCTGCCTACTAAGAGCTCATAGTGCAAGCTCAATTTTTTTAATATTGTATTTATTTATTTGCAAGCAGAGAGAGGAGAGAGAATGGGCACACCAGAGCCTGTAGCTCTGAACTTCAGATACGTGCACCACTTTGTGCATCTAGCTTTACATGAGTTCTAGGGAATCAAACACAGGCTGTCAGGCTTTGCAATCAAGTGCCTTAGCCACTGAGTCATCCCTCCATCCAGCAAACCCAGTTTTAATAAAACACCTGAGTCTATGGGGCCATATATTCAAACTATCACACCTTGTTAGACCCCACCAAAGAGTGTGCTAAGGTGGGGACTCATGAGCTCAGCTGTCACCGAGGGATAACACTGGGGTTCTGATCTTGGTAACATTCAGCACACGGCCTGGTTTACAATGGATCCCATCTTCAGGATCCAGCCATGAACTGCAAAGTTCAAGTGTTTGAGAAAATACCTCTCATCTTCTAAGAGTCTTGGTTTTTGGCACCCTCATACTATTAAAAAAATGTTGTTACTTGGCATTTGAGAAAAGCTAACCAGACACTCTCTATATTGATTGCCTGAAATTCTCCATAACAATTTAATTTCAAAGCACTTTCCATATAGATATAGCAAGAAAATGTACGTGTAATATATGTTAATATGATTTGTGGTTTCCTTTTTCCTTTCTTACTCCAACTGTAATTCCTCCAAAGTGGGCTGAGTACATCCTGTTTGCCGCATTGCTTCTGGTCGTCTGTATAATATTTGCCATCATGGCTCGATTCTATACTTACGTCAACCCAGCAGAGATTGAAGCCCAGTTTGATGAGGAGGAAGAGAAAAAGAACGCAAACAAAAGCAACCTGTATCCCACGTCGGAAACTGTCACACAGACCAATATGTAAAGGTCTGAAACCAAGTGGAGAATGGACTGAGCCCAGCCTATGCCCTGACCTCTGTCCCCAGGGAGGACACCCCAATGGATGGCCCTGGGTGAGGATGACTTCAGAATTGTGAACAAAATCAAGAAAGCTACTTTCTAAACTGCCAGTGATGAGTGTGAAACTCTAAAGGAAGTCTTTTTTTTAAGTCTTGTTTAAAACACACAGCTTTAAAAAAAAAAAAAAGTGAGACCAGCCTTGCATTTAATACCTCTCCCACCATACAAGTGACCTTAATAACAGAGTTCTTATTGTTTTTATTCTAACACTTTTATGAAAACAATGTGGAATTTACAGGCTTCATGATAGTGCATGTGAGCACCAGCTACTATGAACTGATAACTTTATGAGTTGTTTTGTTTTTGGTTTTCTAGTCCCTACCTCTTTTTAAATTATGTATAACAAAAACCACTCAAGTAAAGGCCAGTAATGACTTTTTTTTTTAGTTTCACTAATGTGAAATAAATTCCTTTCTTAAGAATAGGTGTTTGTGTGTCTTTGGGTAGGGTAAGAAATCTTTATCATGCTACTGAAAGCCTCCTACATGCTAGGCATGTGCTCTGCTACTGAGCTATATCCCTAGCCTGGGCCAAGAAGAGACAAATCTTGATGTTTTGTGTCTCTGGGATTTATCTCATGCTTATGCCAACTTCTGATGACGTGTTTTTTCACACGTGTGTACATGTGCTGCATGGTGTGTGTGTGGTATGGCGTGTGCACATGTGTGTCTCTGGGTGTATAGTGTGTGTGGTGTGGTGTGCGTGGTGTATGCACATATGTGCAGATGCAAGTGCCCCATGTACATATGTGCAGAGGCCATTGGAGAACATCAGATGCTTAATCTACAATATGGAGTGTCTCAGTTTCAACCCTAATAACAATAACAAGAAAAGTTTTGTGACCCCCATTTTAGAGATAAAGAAAATGAGGAAGATTAGCCGGCGTGGTGGTGCACGCCTTTAATCCCAGCACTCGGGAGGCAGAGGTAGGAGGATCACCATGAGTTCAAGGCCACCCTGAGACTACATAGTGAATTCCAGGTCAGCCTGGACTAGAGCGAGACCCTACCTCGAAAAATTGAAAAAAAAAAAAAAAGAAAAGAAAATGAGGAAGATAATTTGAATAAGTGTTCCAAGCCCTATGTTCAGCAACTGGCTGAGAACCCAAGCATAACTGAGCTAAGAGAAAGAAAGACCTGGGTTTGTTTTTTGTTTTTTTCTGTAGCCCAGGCTGACCTGGAATTCACTATGTAATCTCAGGTTGGCCTCAAACTCACTGTGATCCTCCTACCTCTGCCTCTTGAATGCTGGAATTAAAGGTAAAACCTGCCTTTTAAAATATTTATTTTATTTATTTGCAAGCAGAGAGAGGGGCAGGGAGAATATGGGTACACCAGGGCCTCCAGCCACTGCAAACAAACTCCAGATGCATGCATCTGGCTTTACATGGGGAATCAAACTCAGGTCATTAGGCTTTGCAGGCAAGTGCCTTAACTGCAGAGCCATCTCTCCAGCCCCAAGACCTGCTTCTTACCTCTAATAACTCCTGCCACAGAAAATAAACATGATGGCTGAGGCCATGGAAAGGGAATCAAGGAAAGGAAAAGCAGGACCCTCTGAGCTATGGATGACAAGTATGGAAAGGTGTCACCGGGAACCCTGGCTCAAAGGACAACTCAGAACCCAGAGCCTCCTCTGCCATCTTAGAAGGTACCCTACGTGGATGTGGAGACCTGCAAACACTGTCTCTGCCCCTCCCCCATGGACCTGATTGGGAACACCACCAGTGCCCAGAGAGTGTCCAGCAGGTGACTCCAGTTCTGAGCCACCATGCAGAGGACAGGGACGGGAAGACCACAGTGGGCAGACACAGGAAGGCAGCCAAGTCCCAGCCTAAAGCACAGACAGCAGGAAGTGAGCTTTATTCGAAGCAGAGAGACAGACACAGGGGGTGGGGATGTGGGGAGGGATGGGGGCAGGTGGACACGCCAGGGCCTCCAGCTGCTGCAAACGGAACTCCAGAGGCACGGACCACTTTGTGTATCTGGCTTTACGTGGATACTGGGGAATCAAACCCAGGTCGTTGGGGTTTGCAAGCAAGCACCCTAACTTCTGAGTCATCTCTCCAGCACCATCTTTTTTTTTTAATATTTTTATTTATTCATTTTTTTTCAAGTAGAGAGATACAGAGAGAGAGAGAGAGAGAGAGAGAGAGAGAGAGAGAGAGCACCAGGGACACCACCTTATGGGTCTGGTTTATGTGAGTACTGGGGAATTGAACCCGGGGCCTTAGGCACTGGAGACAAGTACCTTAACCGCTGAGCCATCTCTCCAGCCCCATCTTTTTTTTTTTTAATTGTGGTAAAATACAAAAAAGAGGAAAAAAATGATCATATCTAAGGGGACGGGTCCATGACACAAGTGACATCTGCAATGTTGTGCAAACAACTCCTCCACACGTCCTCAGCACTCTTCACCCTGCAGAGCTAAAGCTCTGTCCCCATTCAGCTCCAGCTCCCACGTTCCCTCCTCGAGGCCCAGGGTCAAGAACACGACACTTGTGCCACTGCTCCGGCCTGTGATGCTGAGCACCGCAAGGCTTTCAACGGCATCCAGAGGCCCTGGGCCTCCAGGGCTGCCCAGCAAGGCCACGCAGGGCTGGGGGACAGGCTTTCATGGGCCTTCCAGCCTCCTCCCTGCTCTGGCCGGGTTTTCATCTGATCTAATGCCCCGCTTGTTCTAATGAGCCTTCTTGGCTCCATAGCTTCAAGACTCCAAAGGAACAGGAAGCAGTGTGGTAGGAGGCTGTCTGGTGCCTGGGAACAAAGAGCCACACTTCTTAAGGCTGAGTACTCCAGGGACTGTGGGGACCCTAAGAGCTGTCTGCTGGCTGGAAGTCAACAGACTTCTATGGAAGGAAACCAGCCCATCCTTGGCACGAAGCCAAGTGTCCTCCCTCCCTCTTTCCATTCCAAAGAGCACCGCTAAGTCTTCTGGTCCCCAAAGGCACAGAAAGAGAAGGGAGTTCAAGGTCATAAGACACAGAACCCAGGCTGACATGCTGCGCACTGTCCAGCGGGGGGGTGCCAAGAGGCCCTTTCCTCAATTGTGCCTGTGGACAGAGATGACTTCTTAACCTTCAACAAAACCTGCTGGTCAGCCTGGATTTTATTTCCAGTAGACCAAACTCCAGTAAGACAACTGACCTTACTCCAGTAAGTAAAAAACAAAAAACAAAATACTTCAGTAGAGCCTTGCTGGAGGAAGTGGGTCACTGGGGAAGAAGGAAAATTTTTTTTGATCTTAAATATATATTTATTGTCCATAATGTGTAGTGTCAGGGGCGAAAGCCTTTGGGGCCTTTGGAGGCACACCCTGGCTTAGTCTTGGACGGCACCTGACAGCTTGCCACGAGGGGCTTAGCTTAATGAGTTTCAGGAGGTGATCTCGATTGGCTGTTATGTACAGGTTCTTACCATTAGCCCTCTGATTGGCCAGGAAGCTCTATATATTCTGCCTCGTTCCCTGCAATAAAAGCACACGTTCATCAACCAACAAGCAGTGTATGTGTGTGTATTTATATGATCACTGTCCTCCGTGGGCGGCTGGGCAGTGATAGTGTAGAAGGAAATATTTTGGCCTTGACCTTTTAGAGTCCAGTGACTCTTCCTGTCCACTCGCTTTTGTTCTCATCTGTTCAGTTTTGAAGTGTCCAGGCTGCATGCTTGCAGCCCCTTGAGTTTCTACTCTGTTTTCTCCATTGTTATGGACCACACCCATCAAACCTCGAGACAAAATATTTCCTTCTTCCCTTAATTTGCTTCCATCAGTAACAAGAAAAGTAACTAATACAGATCAGAAGCCAGAAGAGGCTGCGAGGACCCTGTGGTTCAAAGGCCTTCAGAACACGTCTGCGGGAGGAGCTGGAGGGAGCTCCCTGCTACAGGCCAGAAAGGGCTCTTCATGGGGGTCCTGGTGAGAGTGGAGATGAGGACATTGATCCAAAGGCAGTCAATGGGAACAGGGCTTCATCAGAAATAGACAAGAAAGCCACAGAGGCAGCTTTGGGGTCCCCTCCACAGAGCTCCTGAGTCCGCTGCATATGAAGCTGTGAAGGCGAAGAAGGTAAGTGATAATGGAGACCCCAAAATATCGGAGCTGCCAGAGATGTAGCACTTGTGGAGGAAAGCTGAGGGCAGCTACCAAGGGAGGCCCGCTGCAGATCGGAGCCGCAGCCTAGGCAATGGAGCTGGGAACGTGGGGCGACCCAAAGCCGGCTGGGGCACCGGTGATGGGACCTTGAGACCCAGCTGTCAGACATGGAGCCCACCTGCTGCTTTGGTCTGATCCTTCCTTGCTGTGCCCGCTTCCTCCCCTGCAGAGTGGTAGGGCTTACTCTGTGCTATCAGGTGTTGGAAGTATCTAAGTTAATGTTTTTTTTTTTTAATTTTCCAGGAACACACAGCTAAGAGTTTGTCTTGAGTCTTAGAAGGGACTGAGCTTTGGACTTTGAACGGTGTTGGGGCAACAGCAATGAAATGGGCTGAATGTGTAGTGCATTGATGTGGATGAGGAGCAAGATAGCTTTTTCTTGATAGGTTGTCTGCTGGGCGCTGGCCGATTGAAACTTGGATGCCACTCTGCCCTGGCAGACCGGAAATGCAGCTACACTCAGTCTGATCCAAGATGGCTGGCTGTAAGCAGCAACCTCCTAAGTCCCTCCTCAGCAAAGGCAGTAGCTTCCTGTCTATTTGTCTATTTCATGGGCTTGGCCCCTGTAGGGGACCTTCCTAGACAGTGTTCCTGCTGGGCCTGACAGCCAATCAGGGTCCTCCTACACACCTGAGCCTGGTATAAGACTCATTCTAGTCGAGGCAGGATTCGTATAAATAGACCTGAACCACGTGTGTGAGACCCATTTCCTCTTTCCCTTCCCCCAGGGGCCCCTGAGGCTTCTATTCCCAGGGAATAGGAATTCTCCCCTGGTCTTTTCCTCTCGGCTCCCATCAGTGCTGGGAATAGGGAGGAATTCTCCTCTCCTGCTTTCACCCTATCCTTAAGAAATTCTCATACTTGACCCTTCTCTGTGTCCATGTTTTTCAGTTTGTTGATAATTTGGACAAGGACCCAAAATTGGGGTGTGTCGTTATAGATGCTAATCCCTCCCAGAGTGCCAGTCCTGCAAAAATATTGTGAGATACATGACAGACTTCAGGGAGGGTGAAATGGGTGTGTGTGTGAGAGAGAGAGAGAGAGAGAACAGGGGGTAGACTTGTGAAGGCTAACTCAGAAACGCCTAGCTCCGGGTTCCTGCCTCAGTGGATCTTACAGACATGTAGTGAGTACCCCAGATCACACCTTTAGGGTTCAACCAGGATCACAGTGAGAGCTATGTCTGAACGGGACAAAGGTCAGGTGGGGCTGGGCTCCAGATCTATGATCCAGGGCGGTGACCCTTAGGCTTTTGCTCAGCCGTCCTCCTTCAGAAGTCATCAGACAAAATGGTCATCCCAGTGGTCATCGATTTCAAAATTATGGGAGTCTGGGAGGCTATGCAGCCCCAGGGTCTCATCACTAAGTGTGTGTGTGTGTGTGTGTGTGTGTGTGTGTGTGTGTGTGTGTGTGTGAGAGAGAGAGAGAGAGAGAGGGGGGGGAGGAAGAGGAAGAGGAAGAGGGAGAGAGAGAGAATGCATGTGGTCAGTCTTCTACTTGGTTTGATAGGTCTTTTGTTCACCATTGAGTTCTCCAGGCTGGCTGTCCAGCAAGCTTCTGGAAGATTCTCCTGTCTCTGTAGGCACACTGGTATTACAGGTACCCACTCTACTGTCTGCATTTAGCTTTTGACATGGGTTCTGGGGGTGGACGTTGGCTGCCCTTAGGCTTTTTGTGTGTGTTGAGGGGTCGAGGTAGGGTCTCACTCTAGCCCAGGCTGACCTGGAATTCACTCTGTAGTCTCAGGCTGGCCTCGAACTCACAGCGATCCTCCTACCTCTGCCTCCCGAGTGCTGGGATTAAAGGTGTACCCCACCACACCTGGCTGGCCCTTTAAACTTTTGAGAGTTCAATGACAAAATGTCTGGAAGTTTCCCGCCTTGGCCACAAGGTGGCAGAAGAGTATATTTGTGAAGAATGTGTCAAGACTTGTAAATGTACTATCTTATTGGGATATTCTCACGCATACACTTCAGGTCTTATCCCAGGCTGAGTACTTACATTTCTAGAAGTCTCCATCTTGATACTGGCAGCGGTGGACCGTCTAGTCTGTGTAGACTCAAGCAGACATTCCAGCAGGGATGTTCCTCAGGACAGGACCAGGCTTTACAAGGTTTTTCTGAAGGAGGATAAATTCAGGAAAGAGAGTCATCGTTATAAAGCTCTTCCACTCTGGGGTGGGCATACTTGCTCATCCTTATCTATTCTCTCATTCAGTACAAGCCATTTCCCAAGCACTAATATAGACCAGATAAACTCAAAAACAGAATACAAGGCCAAGTATTAAGTGCTATAAAGTCAAAACAAAAACAAAACAGAGCAAGGGGGTAGAGAGTGACGAAGGCCAAGGCTTTAGTCAAATGTAAATATTCTATCAAAAAAAAAATAAATCTTTGGGGCTGGGGAGATGGCTCAGCAGTTAAGGCGCTTGCCTGCAAAGCCTGGGGACCTGATTCATTTCCCAGATGCCTACATAAAGCCAGATGCACAAGGTGGCACGTGTGTCTGGAGTTCGTTTGCAGTGCCCTTTCTTTATCTGCCTCTATTTCTCTCTCTCTCTCATAAATAAATATAATATTTTTAAAAAATCTTTTAACCATTTCAATATCTTGAAAAGTTTCTTCTGGAACCTTCTGCAAGATTCTAGGTTAGGGGTCTGTTGGACCTCAGAGTTCCAGAGAAGTCCTTTTTAACCTACTTTGGGATTTCCTTCACCTCTCTCCTTTGACCCCCCTGAGTCTCATCTCATCGTTCTTTCTTGTAGTTTTGTAAAAGGATGCACTTCTCAGATGGCCCCCTGAGACACAGAAGACGTTGATGGTAATTTTTTTCTAGGATCTTTCCAGCCTGGAAATGTTTCAGTCTTCCCTCACATTTAACTACCTTTAACTTGGGGTAGAAGTCCAGTTGAAGGCCATTTTCCTAGGACTACTGAAATCATATTTCATTGTATTGCAGCTTTTGATGGTATATTTAAAAAGCCAACCCAGGGCTGGAGGGCTGGCTCAGTGGTTAAAGGTGCTTGCTTGCAAACCCTGCAGGCCTGGGTTCAATTCCCCAGGACCCATGTAAAGCCAGATGTACAATGTGGCGCATGAATTCATTTGCAGAGCAAGAGGCTCTGGCATACTTGTTCTCTCTCTCTCTCTCTCTCTCTCTCTCTCTCTCTCTCTCTCTCTCTCTCTCTCTCTCTCTTCTCTGTATCAATAAATAAATATTTTTAAATTTTTTTAAAAGACCAATCTACACTCAGTTGTGATATTTTAAGGGTGTATTACCTACTCTTCTCACTGCCATACAAGATGCCTGATGAAAGCAATTTAAGGAAGGGTGGAGCCGGGCGTGGTGGCTCACGCCTTTAATCCCAGCACTGGGGAGGCAGAGGTAGGAGGATCGCCACCCTGAGACTACAGAGTGAATTCCAGGTCAGTCTGGGCGAGAGCGAGACCCTACCTCGAAAAACCAAAAAAAAAAAAAAGGAAGGGTGGGTTTCTTCTGGCTCACAGGTGATGGGTACGGTCCACCATGTCAGGAAGTCATGGTGGCAGAAGTGAGGCACCTGTTCCCACTGCGTGCAGTCAGGAGACAGAGCTCAGCCTGCTTTCTCTTGATTCAGTCTGGGTCTCCTCCAGTCCATGGGATGGAGTTGCCTACCCCACCGTGGGTCTTCCCTCCTCAGTTAAACCTCTCTGGACACACCCTCATTGATACCCCCAGAGGTGTGCTGCCAGGGCCTCTTGTTGCTGCAAACAAACTCCAGACACACGCAGCACTTTTTGCATCTGGCTTTACATGGGTCCTGGGAAATGGACCCATGGGCCTGCAGGCTTTGCAAGAGGAGATGACCTCTTTAGTCACCCTATTTTTTTATTTTTACCATCATTACTCCAAAGGATCTTTTTATTTTTTAAAATAGTTTATTCATTTTCAAGCAGAGAGCTACAGAGAGAGAGAGAGAGAGAGAGCACCAGGGCCACCACCTTGTGGGTCTGGCTTATGTCGGTCCTGGGGAATTGAACCTGGGGCCTTAGGCACTGGAAGCAAGTGCCTTAACTGCTGAGCCATCTCTCCAGCCCAGGATCTTTTAAATTATGTACTGAAAGCAGAGCATTACCTGTAATCCCAGCACTTGGAGGTGGTGGCAGGAGGATCAGGAGTTCAAGGGCATCCTGAGGCAGCCTGGGCTATATGAGACCCTGTCGTCTCCAAAATAAACAAGAAAGTACCTGAATTGAAGCCCGGTGTGGTGGCGCACACTTGCAATCCTAACACTTGGGAAGCAGAGGCAAGAAGCTCACCACAAACTCAAGGTTAGCCTGGGCTACCTAGTGAATTCCAGGCTAGCCCGGGTGACATAGCAAGACCCTGTCTCAACATAAATAAAATAAATAAGTAAACCAAATCGTTATTTATTACAGAACCCAGCTATGTCATGATTTTAGCAGCTTCTTTTATAACTTGTAGACACCGATGCTGATATTTAATTTTTTTTTCCTCCACAGACTGGGGAGATGGCTCAGCAGTTAAGAGCGCTGCTTTAGCACAAGAGCCTCTGGAGTGACTGCCCAGTTCTGCTCCCCAGAACCCACATTTAAAAAAAAATTAGGGCTGAAGAGATGGCTTAGCGGTTAAGGCGTTTGCCTGCAATGCAGAAGGACACAAGTTCGATTCCCCAGTGCCCATATAAAGCCAGATGCACAAGAGGGCGCATGCATCTGGAATTCATTTGCAGTGGCTGGAAGCCCTGGCACTCCTATTCTCTGTTTCTCTGTCTGCCTCTCTCTCTCTCTCTCTCTCTCTCTCTCTCTCTCTCT
>PVHP010005179.1:0-66826 GCA_004024765.1 Zapus hudsonius | reverse complement strand
TGGGGGAGATTATCCAGAGGCATGGCCAGGAGAACCTGGCTGAATACTAGGCTATCCATGGGCCCCTGTCACAAGGACTGATCCAGACGACCCATGGAGGAGGTTATCCAGTGGAGGGGGGAGGGGAGGGCAGTGGGGAATTGGGGATAACAACTCATTGTTTGCCCACTAAATGTTGTAACTCATTATGGACAATAAAGTAAAAAAAAAAAATGCTGCAATAAATACGACCGTGTAAATATCTCTCTGATATCTAACCAGCTGGATCACGTGGTAGTTTATTTTCAGTTTTTGAAGGATCTCCTACTGCTGTCTATATTGCTGCACGATTTTACATTTCCACTAACAGTAAGCCGATTCTGTTAAAGAAAGCCCCTCTAGCTAGTTTCTCATGGAAAGTTACAAGACCCCATCTCTTACCTTGTCTGTTTGTGGATATTTCTATATTGAATCAATCCACTAGTTATGGCCAGGCCCATGGTTTTCAGAGCCATTTATGAACGAACAATCAAAGAGTGGATTTTTTTTTAAAGGTAGGATCTCATTTTACCCCAGGCTGACCTGGAACTCACTTTGTAGTCCCGCTGGCCTCGAACTCACAGTGATCCTCCTATGTCTGCCTTCAGAGTGCTGGGATTAAAGGTGGGTACTACCACACTTGGCTTGGATGTTACTTTTGTTAAGGGACACTATTCACTCCACTTCGGGCCATCTCTTGTCTGCAGGCCCTATGGTTCAATGGTGCCTCTGCAGCTAAAAGCTTTGACTTTGGACACATCTCATAGCTATTTTGAGCTTAGCTTCCTCACTAAGTAAAGGAGATATAACCTCTATGGATTATGTCTCACTTATTGAGACTTTATTTCTGCTTTTAAAAAATGTTTGTGTGTGTGGTGTGTATATGTGCCACTTTGTATCTGGCTTTATGTAGGTACTAGGAAATTGAAGCCAGGCTAGAAGGCTTTGCAAGCAAGCCCCTTTATAACTGCTGAGCCATTTCCCCAGCCCTTAAAATCCTACTTTTCACATAACAAGTAACTTTTGTCCATTCCCCAAAATAGGCATCGCAAGATGAAATAGACTAATGGCTGAGACAGGGTGAAAGATCTCAACTGGACCGCAGGCATCAGCTAACAAAGCGATGCTGTGGCACAGTTCCTATTTGCTTGATGTATTATACCACATCATCAACAAAGTCATTCCCACTGTCCCTACTGGGCATGTGACATCATCCAGAATGTGTGGGTGCTCTCTCCTCTAACTCCAGGCTTTGGAGGCCAAGGCAGGAGGATTGCCATAAAATGGCAAGGCCAGCCTAGATAAGTCATAGTAAGTTCCAGGCTAGCCTAGACTAGAGAATGAGACCCTGTCTCAACCTCATGAGCCCTAAAATGCAAGATGTGCCTACCCGTAGGGTTCCTTACATTCGGGGTTCTTTACACAAGGCTCATACAGCAAGAAGATTCTCCTGCAAGGTTCACCAGGGAAGTAGGGCAGATGCCCATTAAAATAAGGCTGTGAGTCAGGCGTGGTGGCGCACGCCTTTAATCTCAGCACTGGGGAGGCAGAGGTAGGAGGATCGCCTTGAGTTTGAGGCCACCCTGAGACTACATAGTGAATTAGTGAATTCCAGGTCAGCCTGGGCTACAGCGAAACCCTACCTCAAAAAATCAATAAAAAAAAAAAAAGGCTGTGAAAGGTATCTGCGGTTTCTAGGATGTCCAGGTGGCCTGAAGTGCACTGTCACTTTGTAGTGAAGCAGATCATGCTGTGATACTCCCAGGCACCCACAATCTTCTGCTTAAGTAGAACAAATGAATTAAGCTCTTAAAAAGTCCATCCAGTACTCTTCCTCAGGAAAATGGCCTAACGCTTTGCCACTAACCCAGATAAAAATGAGAGCAAGCCCTGCAGACAAGCCCACTGTGCTCCTCTGAACATTTGTCTACCAGGCTCTGACTTTGACTTCCCTGCTGAGTTTAGCCGATTCCACTCACAATCCTGTTTAGTACTTAAAAGGATTTCTCTTTTCCCTGAAAAGCCTGAGATAGAAAATCAAAAAGGACCAGCTGGGTGTGGTAGTACATGCCTTTAGTCCCAGCACTTAGGAGGTTGAGGTGGAAGGAAGGATCGTTGTAAGTTCAAAGCCAGGTTGGAATACAGAGTGAGTTTCAGGCCAGGTCTGCCTGGGCTAGAGTGAGACCCTACCTTGAAAAACCAAAAAAAAGGAAAGAAAGTAAAATCGGAAGGGCCCTAAAAGGTCCTCCAGAGGAAGCCCACCACCCCATCAACCAATCAAGAAGTCACACATTCATAAAGGTGTTCTGGGGGAAAGGCAGGCTGTCCCCACACTGGGAGGGACCCCTTTGAGTGTTCTGATATGACAATCAAAGAGAAAGAACAATCCAGTTGGATTTGTGCCTTCCATGAAGACCCAGTTCCTCAGGATGGAGCAGGGTTCCCACGCGTACTTCAGGCCTATATTTTCTGGAATAAGTGCCACTGAACCATTCAATAAACTTTCTATTATTCTTATAGACTTCCCAGTGGTCTGTATTGGTTGATTTTCCATTACTGTAACAAAATACCTGAAGTAATTATAAGGAAGAAAGGCTTATTTGGGCTCACAGTTTCTGATAGATCCTGGGTCCCACTTCTGAAAATTCCACCATTTCTCAAATTATACCATGGAATAAGGACCAAGGCTTTGACACATGGGTCTGTGGGAGACACTTAAAAAACTATAAAACAGGCTTGGAGAGAGATGTCTCAGTGGTCAAGACACTTGCCTTAGCCTAAGGCGCTTGCAAAACTTGGGTTCGGTTCCCCTTTACAGCACCCTTGTAAAGCCAGATGCACACAGTGGCGCATGCATCTGGAGTTCACCTACAGTGGCAGGAGGCTCTGGCATGTCCATACTCAATCTCTCTCTCTCTCTCTCTCTCTCTCTCTCTCTCTCTCTCTCTAATATATAAATAAATAGTTTTTTTAAAGGTCTCTTTGAAGCCCAGTGAGCATTAAGAGTCTCACTAGACACAGCTCTTGGAGAAACCAAACCAAGCACGTGTGGCTAAAATACTTAAATAGGGGCTGGGGAAATGCTGCTTAAGTATGAGGGTCTGGGAAGGCCTGGGACCACCCAAGTTCAACTCCCCAGAGCCCATGTAAAAAGCAGGGCTTGGCCACACATGTCTGTAACCTTAGTTCCAGGGTGAGGGTGGGGTGGGGGTGGAGATCAGAGGATTTCTGAAGCTCACTGCCTAAAAAAAAGACATCTCCATGTTGAGGGAGAGAGACCCCCTTCTCGAGGAATTGCCTTAGTGAGCAATAGAAAAGGCCACCTAAGGTTCTCATCTGGCCTCTGCACACATGTGTGTGGCACACATGCATCTGCATACACACACAGACACACAGACACACACACCACATACTCTGTACCCACACACTAACACACATGGAAGTGCAAGGCACACACACGATGTAATTTCCTGTTTGACACTTATGCAAATCATTTTAAAGGTTGAATAGACCTCTTGCCTGAATGAAAACCCAGGACTGTTTCTCCGAAGGTTCTGGAGCCATGTCTCTCAAGGGCAGCCACTAAGGAAGACAACATTCCATCACCCCATCACCACCGAGGGCAGTGAGACCAAGAGCCCTGAAGCAGGGAGACAGGGTCAGACACGTGGGACTAAGCCTCTAGGACCCAGCAATAAAGAGCGCTTATGTCGACAGAAAGAATAAAAAGGTTTGAAGAAAGACAGTCAGTAACCAGCATTAATTTTTGTTCTGCTCCCAGAGGAGCCATGAAGCGAAAGGTGTCCTCCACCATACTCTCCTGCTACTATGATATTCTGCCCAATGCACAGGACCACGTGACCAGGGAAAGAACCCTCTGGAAACCATGAGCAGTTCTTCTGTCAGGTGTGTTTGGTCCCAGAAACAACACAGAGTGGAATTTCTTTTATCTTTGGAATATACTTAACAGACTAGACAGGACACACACCTATATTCAGTAATAGATCAGCCTTCCTTCTTCTCCATGTTGACAGAGAGAATACTCTTGGTTGGCAGGAAACTTATTTTGTTTCTCAACAGCACAAGGTCTGCATACCATGCCATCATAGGTGAAGGCTTAGCGAAGGTCTTGCCACATGCTCCGCAGTGTGCTACTTGTCAGTGTTTCTCACAGCAGCACCCATTTTAAGGAGCAAAGGTTAGAAATCGGATGGACAATGTTGCAGTAACGAGTGAGAAATGTCTCATCTACTCGGTATGATAAAAGTTTATTCTGGCTCCTGGTGTGGTTTCCTGCAGGTGAGGGGAGCGAGGCTCTTGCTGCATGCAGTGGGGTTCTTCAGGGGACTGGTTCCCTGTGTCTTACAGAACTGCTATCTCAACACAGCAGAGGCTCAGAAGTAGGAGCTGCAAGGGAAAGCAGAAAACCTCTAACCCAGAAATCTTACCCCAGAAACATGTCGTATGAGAGTCACATGAGTGCTGGAAGGGCAGGCAGAAACTCTTTAACCCAGAAACCAGTCACATCTCAGCATGCTGTGGAGACCTTGGTCACACTCTGAGACAGAGTTTGATGTTGAAGCTCAGTTCTAGGTTGTGGAAATCCTCTAAATGCGTCCTAAGGGTTCGTGTGTGGGAAGCTTGGTCTCAGAGTAACAATGCTAAAAGGTAGAAGGACCTTTAAGAGGTGGAGCCTAGTGGGAAGTCATTAGGGGCAAAAACCTTGAAGGAATTAATATAGTTCTAGGACCCCAGACTCTCTGGCTTGCTGTCTTGCCCTGTGAACGGAGCTCTTGCCCACCCTCCAGCCATGTTATGCTAACTACCACAAGATCCTCATCAGAACCATGCTGATACCAGCAAAAAAAAAGAAAAAGAAAAAAAAACTGGGAGGCTTTTCAGCTCATGTGTCCACCAGATGACAGTGGAAGGACTCAGAAACGCTTCCAGAAAGCCTTTCTGGACAAACACTAAATACTGTCTAGACCCTGTCCCCACCCCTGGCCCAGTTTCCAGAAGAAAATCACCCTCATCTGTTTTTACCCCACCCATCCATCATCTTGTCTTTGGGATTTCCTTTCATTGTGTATTTGGTACCCAGCCATGACTTGCTGCTTCAATGGTCACGTCACCTGTCCTAGAACATGCCCTTCACCTCTGCCTCCCTTCACAGGTTCTCACAGGTGGACCTGCTCAGAAGCATCCAAAAAGGAACATCCTGATTGATTTCAGCATCCAACCTTGACACATCATGGGACCAGCCTGGATGTCAGGTCCCCCTGCTTTTCCATGACCAGCTGGACAGCCTTGCCTGAGACTTCCTCTCATGGAACGCAAGGTTTGGAGTGGAGTGGGCATGTTACAATTCTGAGATGGGAGTGGATCTGGGAGAAGAATCTGGTGAGTCCGGGGCTTCTCTGTACTCCAGGATCTTATCCCTTCTGTCTTCTGTTGTGACAGATGTGAGCTCCCAACTGAGAGTCTTGAGAGGCAGCTTCTCAGAGGACAGATAAGACCATCAGGGGCCATGTCCTCTTGGAGGTGCATGTGACCAAAGCCTACTCTGCCACCATCAAGCCAGGCTCTGACATTCCTCAGATCACTTTCTGTCCTCACTGCTGCACCCCACTAAGGGAACACCCACTCTTCCCACCTGGAGTCCCTGGAGGCAGAATTCTTGTTTCAGGAATGGACTGGGAAGCTGGCATCACATATACACAGTTTATTTTTTTAATAAAATAAAAGGTCATGAGCCCAATATCCTTTATGTTTAATAGCCCAGAAGTCTTCCCAGGAGAAATTTCCATCCCCCTGAGAAAGGCACCCTGTCCCCAGATTCTCTGTGGAGCCTGGTGTTCTGGGAGCTGTATTAAGTCTTCTACCATGTGGCACAGAGAGGTCTCACAAGCACAGGGGGTAAAGGGAGAGGACATGTTTAAGAACAAAATTCATTTTTTATGTTTTCCTTACAAGACTTTGACAGGATATGGTATGGATTGTGTTAGCTCAGAACATAGCCAAAGCGTGGTTCTTTGGCATTTAATCTGTCATGGTGAGGATGGTCTGCAAAGAACTAGGAGTTCCTCCATCTGAATAGGCTTGACACAGAGCACAAGCCCAGGAGGCCTGCAGGAGGCTGGGGTGTGGTCAGTTTGGGATGCATACCCAGACACCCAGCTGCACAGTGGAAAGATCAGCCACTTTGGTCCTGCTGGAGCAGCCTTGGGAACAAGTCTCTACTCCAGGGCTAGGCCACTGTTGGTTATACTGCACCTCTCTCTTTCTTAGTTCATCTGGGCCCCCAGTTTCAAGGTCAGTCATGCTAGGGCCTGGACCCAGGGTTAGACTTCCAGGCCAGGGTCCTCCAGCAGAATAATAAATTACAGTGGAGAGTGGAGTTTCATTTTGTGGCAGAGTTAAATGGGTGACAATCATCCAAACGCAGACAGAGCCTAAGGAGCCTCCCCAAGGTCCTCAAAACACCTTGAGTCCCCAGCTCAACCAGTGCCAGACACTGGGCGTTCAATAGGGTACATGTGGACCCCTCTGAACCACTGGCCTGGCTCCACCCCTTCCCCTGCCTCCCATCTTTCTACCTCCAATAATGTCTCCTGGCTGTTACTCTTCCTGGAGAAGGGGCTCTCGGTCCCCTCCTTGAACCCTCTCGTCTTCCTCTTTCTCCATGCAGCCCACAGTGGCAGCCAGCCCAGCACCCACACCACCCCCAACCACAGCAGCCCCGGTGGCCCCCACTGCTGCCCCGGCTGCCACCATCCCAGCCTCAGCAGCCAAGGCCGCCGCTGCCATGCCCGCACCCACCACACCCCCTGCCAGGCCCATGAGCCCGGCACCCACAGCGCCTCCCACTGCAGCCAAGTGGCCGCAGAAGCGCATAGTGTAGGAGTCCATGAAGGCTTTGGCCTCTGCCTGCAGCTCGGCCTCCAGGGCCTCCAAGATCTGCTCTCTTTCTTTGCACTGCAATGCCGCACCATGGCGAGCCAAGATGGTGTCCTTCTGGGTAGACAGGAGGTTCCGCATAGTGTCGGGCAGGACCCGGAGTGCTGAGAAGATGCGCTTGGTGGCTATGTCCTTTGGTGATGGAGAGGAGAAAAGAAGGTGCTTTGAGTGGGGGCCCAGGCATGCCCTCTGTGGTATGGCCACCCCTGCAGACTCTGGGGCTCACCTGCTGTCTCACATAGTCCTCGAACTCCCTCTTGGCAGCTTCGGCTTTCCTCAGGTCATGCAGCTGGGCAGCCATCTGTCCACGGGAAAGCCCAGGCTGCCTCCCTCCTTCCTTCTCAGCCAAGGATGCTGCCTGTTCCTCATCTCCATCCCCAGAACATGCAGACCCCCAACCCAGGCCTCCCTCCCTGACCCTGTGCTCCTGGGGGGCTCCGTACCTCATCTGGAGAGCTGAAACCTGGCCCCGTCCTCCCCATCCAGCCTGAAAGGTTCTGCAGAAACACCATGGCTGAGTCAGGGAGAGCAGGGGCCTGCTGAGGCCAGGGTCTCCAGGGAGTTTTCACACCTTGATCTCCTGTGCTAGCTGCTGCCCCGTGAGCAGGCGACGGTCCCCCCTGGCCACGGCACGCCCCTCACTCCAGTACCCCTGGCAGCGGCTCTTAGCATGCTGGGGTGCTGTGCTTAGTACATCCAAGACGTAAGCCCGGAGAAGGTGGCAGAAATTATCATCTGTGTCTGAGAAAGAGATTTACTGGGCTGAGAAGCCAGGGTCTGGGGGAGGCTGGACCCACCACAGGGTTTGAAAGAAGCTGGGAAACAACTCTCAGAAGGTCTTGGTCCCTGGGGACACTCACCACTTCCTGGGCTTCCTTGGCCTTTGTTCACCCACTGCCTTCCAGGCGCAGGCAAGAGGTAACAGCGGGCTCGTTTCCCTAGGAGAAGCTCCTGGACCTTGGGGTATTTGCCCGACAGCTTCTGAGAAATGGATGGTGGAGAGCCCTGAGCCAGGGTGGCAGCCTTCTGCTGTGCACACACTTCCAGGACCCTCCCAGCCCCCCTCACCTGCTGCCCTGGCACCATCTCCTTTTACAGCACTCACCTGGAGTATGTCACCCACATGCCCCTGTCCTGATTTATTGGGGTGGGAAGAGTCACGAACTAAGAAGTCCAGGTGCTGGAAGAGAAAGGATCTTGACACCAGCCACTGGCGGTGGCAGGATCTAGGCTGACAAGTCCAGAAACAGGTATCTCACCTGGACTGGCACCATCCCATAATGCTTGCCCATCACCTCAGCCACATGGATGAACATCTGAGGATGGGCATAGAGAATGTCCAGGCTGGGCCACTCCAAGGGCCAAAATCTTCCCCAAACCATCTCCCCAGCTACCCACCCCCATTCCACCCAGGCCAAACTTCCCACTTCCCAACATAGGGATTTCCCTTCTTCTCCCCAAACCAGGCATCTCAAACCTAACCTCCTCCCTTCAAACTCAGTCACTCAATTCAAGGCGTAAAATACTATCCCAGAATAGGAAGGCATGTGTTCCCTCTGATCCAAGCCCCCTGGCCCTATGGTCAGCATGTGTAGGAGTAATGCCTGTGACATCAGGGGGTGACTCACCTCCAGATAGCTCAGGTCTGTGTCCTTCAGCTCCTGGGATGTGTTTAGGATCTAGAACCAAGGAGAGCAGAAAGATACAAGGTATGCACAGGTAAGGCGCTGAAAAGGCCCTGGTGAGGGGCTTCCAGGCAGCCTCTGTCCTCAGAACACAGGCCCAACCTAGCCTGAGGGCCTCTAGTAAAGCACTAGCTGCCTTCCTCAGGCCTGGATAGTCTTGTGGTCCTATGACTCCAGCTGCCCTGAAGGCCATCATCCCACCTTGAGGACAGCCCATCTTTCACTGTCTGGGAGCATCTTCATCTTTCCAGGGATACCCCAGAATCTGCAAGGACCCCAGACATTGAAAACAGTGATGCATCTGAAGCTGAGGTGGAGGGTGGCATGGAGGGTGGGGACCTGCCTCCCTGTGTGTGCCTCTCTCACCTGGTAGGAGCTCAGCATCATGGTGAGGGCAAAGAGCTTAATCCTCGTCTCCCTGCTCAGTTCCGGGCTCATGACATCCCCGGTGTCCACTAGGAACACAGCCACCTATGCAGAGGGGAGGTAGGGGGCAGGGACCAAGGGGTCAGGCCTGCCTTGCTCTGCCACAGTCTTCCCTGACCTAGTTTCCTTGTTCCCACCCCCAAAGATTTCCTGCTCACTTCTCTCTCCATCCTCCATCCCTCCTCTTCCCCTTCTTTTTTTAAAACTCATTTTATGTATTTGTTTATTTGCAAGCAGAGAAAGAGCAGGAAAGAAAGCGAGGGGGGAATGGACATGCCAGTGCCTTCTTCCACTTCAAATGAACTCTAGATAATTGCGCTGCTTTGTGCATCTGGCTTTTAGGTAGCTATTGGGGGATCAAACCTGGGCCTTCGGGCTTTGCAAGCAAGCACCTTAAGCATTGATCATCTCTCCTTCTGGATCTACATTCACACCCCCTGCTCCTCCTCTCTCACCTTCTTTCCTTCTTTCCCTAGCAGGAAGGGACGGCTCCACATCCATATGCCCCTGGTGAGGCCATTGGCGCCCCATCTGAACTCTGGCAGGGACTTTTCTCCTCTGGGCCAGCCACCCTCACCAGACTCCTGCAGGTAGAGAAGCGGCATCAGTTATCTCCAGAGGCCCCTTCCCAGAGCCAACCTGGGGCACCCCTTCACTCCCGCCCTCACCAGGCCTGGCAAGCTTCTGAGTAAATGGTCCAGGAGGAAAGACTTCCCTGAGTGCTGCTCCCCCAGGACAGCAAGGAGGCAGACTGGTGTGTCTCTGGCCAAGGGGTGCTTCAGACATCGGTTTATGGCCCCCATCCTGAGGATGAGGCCTCCAGAGGCATTGATTCGCACCAGCAGCAGACGTTCAGCCCTCGCAGCGGAGGGCTCCTGGTGGGACAGGAAAAGGTCCCTTGAGCATCCCAAATGGGATCCCAAGGCAAGTGTCAGCCTGGCATTCTATGAAAGGCCAAAGCCACTTCTGCAGTTTGAATCTGACCAAAGATCTCTGAGGCCCCGTCGCCCACCTGCAGCAGGGGGGGCAGCTGCCGCTGTGGCAGGAGTTTCATCTTCTCCCCGAGACTGCGGAGCCCCTTCTTCTGCTTGCAGATCTTCCTGCACTCGGGGCAGCAGGGCGCCTCACAGCCTGGGACGCGGTGTGTACTGAAGCACCGAACACAGAAGTCGTGGCCGCAGTCCAGCGAGATGGGCTCACGAAGCCTCTCCAGACAGATGGAGCAGGTAGGCGGCTCCCGGGGTGGCGTGGCACGGTGTCCCAGGCCCAGCTCCAGCTTAGGAAAGGATGCATGGGACCTGGGGGAGGACAGGATAGCTATCTGAAGGCCGGATATCCGGTGGGTGCAACTGCACAAAGGTTTGGAGGGCTGACGGCTTGGGGGTAAAGGTCCTCTATGGCACCTCACTTCCCACAGGGCCTCCTGGAGGGACCAGACTCTGCCCATTCCTCTCTTCTTGGCACCTAGATCCTGACAGCCCTAGAGTGAGGCAGCAGAGCAGTGTGGAGAGAACACTCTAGAGCGAGAAAACCTGAAATGACCCTTGGCTCTGCACATTGCAGTTGCGCACCCAAGATGAGGTTCTGCCCTCTCGCGCGCAATGGAGAGGGGTCAGGGCTGGGGGCACTCATCAGAGGCCATGTGCTTCGCTTGCCCAGAGTCTGGGGCCTATGCTCCAGAAAACCCTCCCAGAGACCCAATTTGTTTCGGCAGGACCCCCTCAAGGAGTGGCAAACTCTGCACCCCCTTGCTGCTGGGACCCAAGGAGCCATTGTGCAGCTGAGCAGCCGGCGGGGGTTCTGGGAGGATATTCCTGGCATCTGAGCTGAGCATCTGCCTCCTGTAGCACCCACCTGCTTCTTCCGGTGCCTCCCTGAACCGCCTGGCTCATTCAGCCTCACACTCCCTCTCTCCTTGGGGAGAGCCCAGCAGAGTGGAGCACACAGGGCTGGAGGGCTCCATACTCCTGGGCCAGCCTTGCCAGCCGACCTGCCAGGTCCACTGCACCAATCCCAGCCCGGCAGCCCCATCACTCACCAACTGTTGCTGCTGTTTCCCATGAAGCTCCGTTTTCTCTCCTTGGAGGGGGAGGGGGAGAGTCAGACCAGGATCCCTGCCAATGCCCCTCCCCCGCCTCCCCCAGGCCCATCCCTCCTCCCAGGTGGCTCTCTCCCAATCCCACCAAGCATCCCAGATTTTAGGACTAAAGACTTGCCGGTTTGCCAAGCCGATGACAAAAGGAAGTGACTGACAGGGCGGGTCTTGGCATAAGAGACTGGGATGGAAGAGGGTCCGAGGCAGAGGAGAGGACCACCGAGACCTGCTGGAGGTAGAGCAGCGCTTCAGCCCAAGAGGGCCGCCCAGCCGCGGGTGGAGGGTGGGGCAGGGGGGATGGGCATCCAGATGGGCATCCAGAGAGGCTGCCTCTCCGTCGCGGTAGGAGCTGGAGAATAAATGTGCCGGTCAGGAACGGAGGCTGGTTGGACTCACCCCAGGGGGAGGAGACAGGGCTGCGGGTACCCAGGCTTCAGAGGAGGGAGGGAGCCCGGCTCAGAATCCCTGGCAGAGGCTGGGATGCAGGCAAGCCGAGGTGGTGAGTCTCCATGGAGACCGAAGGGAAAGATAAGGACAGGGAGGGGAGGCGGGGCAGAGGGGGGAGAGGAGCCATTGGATGCACCTGGCACAGCCAGCGAGAAGGGACTGTCGTGGGGGACTGTGGCTGGCACTGCCCCTGGGATGCCAGCTGGGGTCCCGGGGCGGGGTGGGCAGAGAGGAGAGGTGTAGAAAGCAGGAGAGAGCTGAACTGGAGCAGGCCTAGGGATCGAAGGCTATTGCATGGCTTAGTCTGGCACCTACTACGTGCAAGGCTGCATGGTGCACGTGGTCCTGTGTATTTCACCACCTTCCCTCAGAGTCTGTCGCAGGTGCATTGTTCTAGCTGCACCTTTCTCAGCGCCCCGGGCCCTGCATGTCCCCTAGCGTCTTTCCTTCGAGTGGCTTTTGCTTTGCTACAAGCTTGAGAAGAGCCACCTCAGGAGCTTCTGACTGGCCCTTGATGGGGTTCTTCCCCAGCTTCCATCCACCCTCCAACGCGCAGCCAGCATCATCATTCTCACCCGCTTCCATGACACCTGCTACCATCAAATCATAATCCCTCCTCCTCTTTATTCCCAGCCTGACCCTTCCTCTCTAGCCTTCCCTCTCACCTTCCCTCCCTCTGTTCCTCCTCCTCACTCCTGAGAGGTCCTCCACACCTATTCAGAAGTCAGGATCTCCCTGGAGCCTCACCCCCGGGTGTGAGCTGGCCTCAGGAGGTATGGCTTGGAAACCTAACTTGGGACACTTTGGAACAGCCTTTGGTCTAGAGCCTTTGCTTGACTGGTCAGGACTCAATTCCCAGTTAGGGACTCACCTCTCTAAGCACTGAGGTCACAGTGACCTACATAAAGCTATTTCATAACTAGAGTTTTAGGGCAAAAGCCCCAGCAGGGCAGGGTGTGGTGGTGACGCCTTTAATCCAGCACTCTGGATAGAAGTGTTGAGGTAGAAGGATTGCCGAGAGGTGAGTTCGAGGCTACCCAGAGTACATAGTGAGTTCCAGGTCAGCCTGGGCTAGAGCGAGACCTTACCTCAACAAAACAAAACAACACACCCACAACGAGGCACCATCAGATTGGAACTGGCTTCCCACCCAACAGCCCAATTAATCAGACAATGATACGGCCACTTAGAAGCTGCTTTGGGGGCCATCACTGTGGCTGTTAGAAGTCCATCTCTTTATGGGGTCCAGGTGAGGGAGTTACACTCTTTCTTCAGTCTGCTGTGTCCAATAAGTTCTTTCTTTTTTCTTTTTTCTTTCTTTTTTTTTTTTTTTTTTTTTTGAGATAGGGTCTCCCTCTAGTCCAGGCTGACCTGGAATTCACTCTGTAATCTCAGGGTGGCCTTGAACTCACGGCGATCCTCCTACCTCTGCCTTCCCAGTGCTGGGATTAAAGGTGTGCGCCACCACGCCTGGCCCCAGTAAATTCTTAGACTTGGTTTTCCTGATGTGTTTCTAGAGTCCCAACTCATACGAATAAATTTATAGGGTGGTGCTCCCAGGAATGGTCTGTGCTACATGGGTGGTGCTGGGAAGATGATCCCATTCATATGTCCAAGCTGCAGACTCATCCTCCATTCTCAAAGTGGAGTAAGAGCTGGGGCGATGGCTCAGCTGTTAAAAGTACTTGTTTGCAAAGCCTGTTGGCCCGGGTTCGACTCCCAGTACCCACATAAAGCCAGATGTGCAAAAGTGGCACATGTGTCTGGAATTTCTCTGCAGTGGCAGAGGCCCTGGCATGTCCATATTCTCTCTCAAAAATGAATAATTTTTTTTTAAAAAATGGATTCAAGTGGTTAAGGACACTTGCTTACAGAGTCTGGTGGCTAGGTTGGATTCCCTGGTATCCACGTAAAGCCAGACGCACAAAGTGGTGCATGTGTTTGCAGCGGCAAGAGACCCTGGCGCATCTATACACTCTCTCTCTCTCTCTCTCTCTCTCTCTCATAAAAATTTAAAATGGAGTCAAGAGCTGAGGAGATGAAAGGCGCTTGCTTGCAAAGCCCTCCAGCCCGAGGTCCAATTCCATGTAGAGCACAGAATGGTGCATGCATCTGGAGTTCATTTGCAGGAGGCCCTGGCATACCCATTCTCTAAATTTATCTCTCTCTCTCTCTCTCTCTCTCGCTCTCTGCTTGCAAATAAATAAAAATATTTTCAAAAAAGAAATAAATGGTGGGCTGAAGAGATGGCTCAGCAGCTAAGGCACTTGCCCAGTGCCTAAGGCCCCGGGTTCAATTCCTCAGGACCCACATAAGCCAGACCCACAAGGTGGTGGCCCTGGTGCATTCTCTCTCTCTCTCTCTCTCTCTCTCTCTCTCTCTCTCTCTCTCTCTCTCTCTCTCTGCTTGAAAATGAATAAATAAATTTAAAAAAAAGAAAGAAATGGTGTCAAATACTATATGTGGGCTGGGAAGATGGCTCAGTGGATCAAGCCTAAGGAGCCGAGTTCGTAAATGCTGAAGGCAGAGAAGGATCCCCAAGGCATGACGACTAGCAGATGAGCTGAGTCAGCCACCTCTGGGCTCTGGAGAGGCCTGCCTCAGTAAGTGAGGTGAAGAGGGACGGAGGAGACATCTGTATGCAAAAGACAGCTTTCATCTCGAAGGGAAGAAGAGTTCACTGTGGAGCCACATATGCGTGACCAAGGCCCAGGAAGACAGATTCATGTTACTCCAAATTTCATGTTTCAATGTGTTAACAGTTTCATGAAGGTTTTATAGTTACAGAACAAGAGTCTTAAACCAAGGACACTTCAAACACATTGGCCCACCATCAGGCAGGCAGGCGGGTTACTGCAAAGAAGGGATGTCTCTATTTAGGGTTTGGATACTCTCGGGTGACATTCTTAGCCTTTTGGTTGATAAAAGCTGGTCTTACAAAATTAAGGCAGCAGATGAGATAAGAAGGCATTTTAAAATATATATTTTAAATATTTTTACTTATTTGAGAGAGAATGAGAATGGGCACACTTGAGCCTCCTGCCACTGCAAGCAAACTCCAGACGCATGTGCCACTTTGTGCATCTGGCTTTCCATGGGTACTGGAGAATCTAACCCTGGCCTTCAGGCTTTGCAAGCAAGCACCTTTAACCACTGAGCCATCTCTCCAGCCCTTGGTAAAGCAGGCATTTTAACCAAGTAAAAATTGTGCATTGTAAGACTAGATTGGCTATATAGTTCCCCTGAATTTAAAGTTATTTGTATTCTATGAAATCTTTTATTTGATGTTTGACATACTTAAAAGCTTTTCTCTTGGCCACAGCTATAACTTCTTGTGGAGTGGTTAGATCTAATTCAGGAGAGATTGGTCTTTAGTATACAAATGACTGTAACTTTTATTTGTAGATAATAACTTGATTTGTATTATCTTATTATTGTATCAGATTTCAGTGTGGAGAAATAAATCGACAGTCATATTACAGACAAAAACAGATAAAAATATAATGTTTTGTATCAAAATTTCATTTTCTCATGGACCAAATATTTTTAATGAAAGGGATAGGAACAAAAAGATCAGACCTTATCCTTGTAGGTTCTATGGGCATAAACAAATGCTATTTCTAATTTTACAGCCAGAAAGAAAAATGAAACTCCAATAGAAGTCATTGTAATATTGTCTATTTTCTTTGTATAAATAGTAGAATATGAATATTGTTTTTTTAAATCTCAGCTAACTGTACTATAGGAGACCTTAAATACTCATTTATAACATATCAGCTATTGGGCTGGGGGAGGGATGGCTCAGCAGTTAAAGGTGCTTGTTTGCAAAGCCTGCCAGCCCAGGTTCAATTCCCCAGTACCTACATAAAGCCAGATGTACAAAGTAGTGCATGCATCTGGAGTTTGTTTGTAGCAGCAAGAGGCCCCCGTGTGCCCACACCCACACTCTCTTTCCTTTCAAATAAAACTAAACATCAACTCCATGAGTTGATGGAGTTATAAATTAGTTATAAAATACCATGTTATAAAACACCATGGATATTGTTATTGCTAGAGACTGACGTCTTTTGTCTTCTTTGGATGAAAAGAAATAACCCAAATCTTTGAGTATCTCTAAGAGTAAATAAAGTTAAAATTACATCAAAATTGTCAGAAGTTTGAGTATGACATAGGACTTTTTAGAGCCTTTAATTTGGTGTCTCTTAACATTTATAAACATAGTAGTCTAATTTATTGGACCCAAATAATATTTTTATAGAAAAATATTTATTTTTGGCTCTAAGAGTTGTATTTAAAAGTAGAGGTAAGGGGCTGGAGAGATGGCTCAGCGGTTAAGGCACTTGCCTCCAGTGCCTAAGGTCCCAGGTTCAATTCTCCAGTATCCACATATGCCAGACCCACAAGGTGATGGCCCTGGTGCTCTCTCTCTCTCTCTCTCTCTCTCTCTCTCTCTCTCTCTCTCTCTCTGCTTGAAAATGAATAAATAAAAAAATTTTTTAAAAAATAGAGGTAAGCCGGGTGTGATGTCACACATCTTTAATTCCAACACTCAAATGGCAGAGGTAGGAAGATCCCTGTGCATTCAAGGTCAGCCTGAGACTACAGAATGAGTTCCAGGTCAACCTGGGCTAGAATGAGACCTTAAAAAGGTAGAGGCACTCCAGAAATCTTTGTCAATTTAAAAGTAGAATTTTGTGCCGGGCGTGGTGGCGCACGCCTTAAATCCCAGCACTCGGGAGGCAGAGGTAGAGGATTGCTGTGAGTTCAAGGCCAGCCTGAGACTACAGAGTGAATTCCAGGTCAGCCTGGACTAGAACGAGATCCTACCTCATAAAACAAAACAAACAAAAAATAACAAAAAAATAAAAGTAGAGTGAAAAAAACACAATATCATCCATGTGTAGTTTTACTAAGAGGCGCTGGTGCATTCATGTTCTAGCAAATAAATAAGCAAATAAAACGTTTTAAAACAACTTATTTTAAAATGTAAGATATTAGCTTAAGACTTTTTTTAACAGTTTAATTCATTTTAAAAGCAAACTTACAGGAACAGCACAGAAGACATTAAAAACGTGCTGGCATATAAAACAACTCAGAAAAGTAGAGTGAATGGATCGAATAGACCATATGATAAAAATGCTACAAACACCATTTAGTTGCCGTCAATAAGAAATTTACTTATTTTTTTTTTAATCCAGGGTGAGTGGTGGGTAGGAGCTGGGGGAGGGGAGAAAAAAATCCAAATACTGTCATTGTCCAGAAAAATTTAAGTTTTTTTTTAAAATAATTGTTATAAAGTTGAACTGTTGCAACTTGTTCACTGAAGCATTTTGACTTGCATTGCTTTACATCTCTGCATTTATATTAAAAATTCACACAAATGAACATGGAAAACTGCCAATACCTGATTTCTGTCCCCTAGTTTTCCTGCGCAATCGTACACTTAGGTACCTTCTGTTCCCATGGGAAAAATAATACCTAACATTCAGAACTACCCGTAACAGAAAGAGGAAGAGAAGTTCCTTTTGAGATTGAAATGCTTCCCATCATAGCGGACTCTTGAGCGGCGAGCTAGCTGGGTACCTGTCGGCTTCACTGGCACACGGTTGGCATGGATGGCACCCAGGTGGTGTGTTCAAAAAGGCCACCAGATAGGCCTCGCTTGCCTCCTGCAAAGAAAGCGCCGATAGCTGCACTTTTAAAGCGCAGATCTGTTCTGGAGTCCCGAGCAAGTTCTCGCCCCAGACGCTGGCTGGAGTGGACTTCTGGCAGCGTCCTATTCCACCCAGGGCCACAGAGCCAGGCCTGCGACGAGGCGGTTTCTTCACCTGCCAGCAGAGGGCGCCCCTCGAGAGCCGCTTTTGTAGCCAGCTGTTTCTTGGGTGATTTTACCACCCATGGATTTGGGGGCGAGCCCTGGTATAGAGACCTCCTTACCTACCCCCTTCTCCTGGGGCGAGCTCCAGAGAAAGACCTAGCTGAAGACTTAATCTAGCCACTGTTAATGCATATAAATAAGTTTACCCAGACTTCATTTTGCATTGAAATTTTTGTTGTGAAGAGTATCATAGCATGAAAAACTTAGTTTTTAAACTTTTTATTGACAACTTCCATACATATAGACAATATCACGTGATCATGATCATCTCCTATTCTCCCTTTTTCCCCTCCCCTTCTTTTCAACTAGCCTCTCTTCTGTTTTGATGTCATCATTTGTTTTCCCTCCTTTTATACAGGTCTTGTGAGGTCATGAATATCAAAGCCACTTTGTGTCTGGAAGATTGCACTGTAAGCAGTCCTTCCCTTCCTTTGGCTCTTACAATCTTTCTGCCGCCTCTTCCGCAATGGACCCTGAGCCTTGGAGGATGTGACAGAGATGTCTCGGTGCTGAACACTCCACTGTCCATCCTTCTCAGCATTTTGGTGAGTTTTGAGTCACCCAGTGGTCACTGTCCTTGTAAAAGAGAAGCTTCTCTAACCAAAAGTTAGTAGCATTAATATATGAGTATATAAGTGTTTAGAGGGGAGTTTGGTGGCCATAACATATCCATTTAGCCCGACAGCAGTAGTACCTCTCCCCAGGGCTTACAACCTCCTTAGCAATATGCTTTTGATTGGGTTTTCAGTTCCAGGCAGGAATTCCCTCCCATAGAGCTGGTCTAGAGAAAATAACATTAGCATGTCTACATTAAGAACATTTTTTTGTAAAAGAAATTTATAACAATTAATCTAATTTTTAAAAAGACTGTTAGGGGCTGGAGAGATGGCTCAGCTGTTAAGGCGTAGCCTTCCCTGAAGTGTCTTTCTCACCAATCTTTCCATTGTGTTCCTTCCAAATCTCTTATTATTTTATCCAGAGATGCCAGAAGCAACCAGATGGCATAATTGTATTTCTTACTTTTCCAGAAATAGTCAAACTAATATACAGAGTCACTAAATTCCTTGCTTCTCACAAGAGGTGAATCAGGGTCCTCATATAGATCTATCGGGCATAAGTCTTTAGACAGTTCACACCGTGGATATCAGTGCCCTCCTTGCTACCAGAAGAGTCTTAAGTAACTGTAGACTTAGCCAAGTTGAAGAGCCAGCTTCAGATACCACTAGAGAAATTCATCCTTATATAGTAGGAAAGACTGTATGTTAAATATTGCTCTATTGATTCATTGTACGTGCAGACTGCTTGGGAGCTGAACTGAGGCAGAATAGACCAATTGTTAAAGTATCATTGTTAAATGCCCAAGTACATCCAACCTCTTCTTGTGGCCCATGGACTGAAAAGTCCCAGGTTGGGGCTGCTCGACCCCCAGCATGGTTAGAAGAAGGAAACAAAAGTAGACGGTCACCTGGCAACGATACTGGAACCTGACTACACAATAGCCAGGTGTTCAGCAGTTTGAAAAGGTTTTTGAAATTGATTAAAACTTCCTGGTGTGCTTAGCCCCCCTTACAACTCCTGCCTTCAACACTACACAGTCTGCTTCTGGAAAGTCCCTGCTTTGCTTGCCTAACCCTCTTTTTGCCTTGGTGAAGAGTATACAAGGAAACTATAATGTGTTCTGGGCCGCAGTCTTTTGAGGGCTATCTCGGCTGTGGACCCCACGTTCGAGAATAAACCTCCTGTCTTCCATTCATACTGATGGTGGACTCATCATTCCAAAGACCCTCCCCTTCACTTACAATTCTGCTTCTCTAGAACAACTCCTGGGACCACAATCTGTATTAGTTGGGGTTCTCTAGAGGAATAAAACTGATAGAATGCATTAGAAAGCAGGTTTATTAGGTTGGCTTACATGATGCATGCTGGTCAGCCCAACAATGGCTGTCTGCAGTCCATGAAGCTGGATGTCTCAGCAGTTCCCATCTGATGCAGAAGGCCTGGAAGATTCCCGGAGAGCTGCTGGTTCTCTTCTATGTTAGCATCCTGAAGAAACTGGGTTCCAGTGTCCACAGAGCATAGAAGTGATGGGGTAAATGCCTTGACCAGCAAGTAGTAAAAGCAGCCAGGCAAGAGACATTGCCTTTTCCTGGATCCTCCTTATATGTAGGCTGCCACCAGAAGGGCTGCCTGCTCTAGGGGAAGGTCTTCATCCCTCAGCTAATCTTTCCTGGAAATATCCTCCCAGACCAGCCCAAGAGATGTGTCTCTTCCTTGATTCCTCATTTGATCAGTTTGTCAATAGAAATTAACCATCACATTTGCCCAGAGAGAGACTGTGAGCCTAGATAGTGATGAAGGTTGCACCCCAGGATATTCTGGGTGGCAATCCATCCCTCTCTCAGAGGCGTGAGGAGTCTGCCTTTTCAGAGACCTCGCAGGTAGAAAAACCCAGGGTTGGTGAGGTTGACACGGAATAAATCCTAGAAAGAGCCTGTTGGTGAAGCCAAGTTGGAGCCTTACTTAAAGATAGAAAGAAAGGTGTTCCTGGGAGCAGTAGAGAGAATGGAGGTCCTCAGCCTGAGTTCTGGGACAGTTAGAAGCTTTGAGGCACCCTGGCTCCCTGGGAGTAGAGTTTAGGGGAGATCTTTCCTTCCCCTGGGTGGTTAGAGACTGTGGGCTGTTAGGGATGGCTGCTCAGGCTTCAGCCTCCAGGGCTTGTTAGAGATTTACTGGGATACAGTGGGAGACTACACAGCCCAGACTGGCAGAACTATGGAGTACTAGGCAGCACGGGCTTTGAGACCAAATGGAATTCTGTTCAAAGTGCTGGTTCTGGCCCAATTCACTGGACAGAGCGACTTCCTTCACTTACGATGTTTCCTCAGAGTCAAACTCCCACGAGGAAGTTTGAAAAGAGCTGTGCACAGCAGGTCTCAATTAAAGTTGCTGTTCACAACCTGGAAAGGAAACACAGGCTGCCCGCCTTGCTGTGTCCAGATCTCCCCAGTGCTGGTATTGCCTGCCTTGGCTCTCAGACCTCCCTCCCCACAGCCTCATTCCTTCCTCTTTGTCAAAGGAAAAGCTGAGAGCAGGCTGGTGGGCAGAAAAACGAGTTCACTAGCCACTCACTGCATTGATGGTGGGGCCGAGGAGATGGCTTAGCGGTTAAAGCCTGTTGGCCTGGGTTCAATTCCCCAACCACTCTCATAAAGCCTGATGGGCATTTGTTTGCAGTGGCAAGAGACCCTGATGTTGTGGTGTGGACACACACACATACAAACACACAAATTTAAAAATTTATTTGGGCTGGAGAGATGGTTTAGTGGTTAAGGCACTTGCCTTCAATGCCTAATGACCTGGGTTCAATTCCCAGTACTCACGTTAAGCCAGATGTACAAAGTGGTGCATGCATCTGGAGTTCGTTTGCAGTGGCTTGAGGCCCTGGTGCATCCATTCTCTCTGTCTCTCTTCTATCTCTCTCTACTTGCAAATAAATAAATAAAAATATTTATTTAAAGTTATATATTTGAGAGAGAGAATGTGTGTGTGTGTGTGCATGTGTGTGCATGTGTGTGTGTGCGTGTGTGTGCATGGGCACGCCAGAGCTTGTTACCGCTGCAAATGACCTCTAGACACATGCACCATGTTCTGCATCTGGCTTTACAATTGAACCCAGGCTGGCAGGTTTTTTAAGCAAGAGCCCTTAACTGCCATCACCCCAGCCCAGAACCAATTTTTTAAAAGATAATAATGGTAATGTACGCTTATTGGACTCCTGTGATCTGCTAAGTCCTTCATACAAACAGAACATTCAATCCCTACCCATTCAGCCAGACAAGAATATTGCCTCCCCTTTACAGATGAGGATTGAGGCTACCTGTGTGACTCCTAGCCAAGCCCACCCAAAGTCCATTACCTCTTTTATACACGCACACAGTGTTTAGCCCCTCACTACAAGAGCAGGCGGAGGAAAGCAGCCCAGCAGAGCCTAACCCAGCATCCTTGAAATCAATGCGGAGTCACTGTAGGGTGAGTGACGTTGGGCAACGGGAAATGAGCTGCTGGTGCCAGGGGTCAGGAAAGAGGACGTCCAGAGGAATGTGCTTCTACTTCCCAACAGCGAGCCTGGTTGTGAGTGATGAGGGGACAGAGACACAGCTCTGTGCTGTCACCCTCAAGAGTCTAAGGAATTCCCCTAATCTTAGAGAAAGAACCTCGACTCAGGTCAAACAAGGATGAATGGCTTCAACACTGAAAAAATTTCAGGATTATGGGCTGGAGAGATGGCTCAGCCGTTAAGGCACTTGCCTCTAAAGCCTAACAGCCTGAGTTCGATTCCCCAGTGCCCACGTAAAGCCAGATGCACAAAGTGGGACACGCATCTGGAGTTCATGTGCAGTGGCTGGAGACCCTGGTGTGCCCATTCTCTTTCTGTCTGTCTCTCATCTCTGTCTCTCTCTACTTGCAAATAAATAAATGTTTTTTTTTCAATTTCAGGACTGGTATGAAGCAGAGTTGGAGCTTTAATTAAAGAGGTGGGCTTCTCTATGAGAACATTGGAGAAAGACATTTCCAAGCACGGGTATGGCTTCTCTAGGGAGACTCACAGCTAACGGTCTTAGCATAGGCATATACGCCATTTTGGCAGCTCTCAAGTTATACCCGAAAAGATTTCTAAGAAGCCTTGTCTTTCTCCTTTTCTTTCTCTGGATATCTGAGATTATAGGGTGTCTCCAGAGGTGACTGGTGTGGAACACGATAGAGTAAAAGGAGCCTAGTAGGGGTGCACAGGAGGTTTTGAACATGTCCTTCCGTCAGAAGTGAGTTTTCTGGTGAGATTCTAGAAAAATGCAGGTCTCCCGCTGGGAAGGGAAAAGGCTTGAAGCAGTTGTTCCTTGTTCTGGACTTCTCGCTTCTCTGCTGGTGAGAGGCTTCAACAGACTGCAGATAAGCGGTGCCTCTCCCTCCTCACGCCCAGTCTCATGATGACAGAGAGAGCAAACTTTCTACCTGCATCTGGTCAGGCCTTTTGCCACTGCTGATGACCCAGACCACCTCTAGGAACATCGGGACCTGAGAGCCCTGACCTCACTCCTCCCCCACTTTTCAATGCGCCTGAAGCCAGCTGGACCCTTTAAAGATAAAACTGAAAATGTGAAGCCAGGCTTGGTGGTGCACGCCTTTAATCCCGGCACTCAGGAGGCTGAGGTAGGAGGATGGATATGAGTTCAAGGCCAGCCAGGGACTAAAGGGTGAGTTCCACACCTCAGCCTGGGCTAGAGTGAGACCTGGCCTCGAAAAAAAAAAAGAAAAAAAATGTGTTCCTTCCTTTCCAGACAAGGGAGCTTGAGGGGGCTCTTCTGAGACACTGATTCCTGACACCGTGTGTAAGTTACACTACATGATTATTTTTAAATAATTTTATTTATTTATTATTTGGAAGCAGAGAGAGAGATAGAAGAGAGACAGACAGAGAGAGTAGGTGCACCAGGGCCTCCAGCCACTGTAAACAAATTCCAAATGCGTGCGTCACTTTGTGCATCTGACTCTACGTGTGTCCTGAGGAGTCAAACTCTGGTCGTTAAGATCTGCAGACAAGCAGCTTAACCACTGAGCCATCTCTCCAGCCCTACACATTATATCTATTTGCAGTAAGATGGAATGGTCTGTTTTCCTATACTAAAACCCTGGGGATCGTATGTAAGATGCTGACTCGAAAAGGAGAGAGGAGGTAGATGGCCAGGGATGTCAGGACCTGAGAATGTACATGACACAACTTTCTCAGACTTCCTTGCTCGCTTTTTCCCAGCCAGGTCCTGGGCAAACATGTGGCCTGTGTTTAACAATGGGCACAAACAGATACCCTCCCAAAGCTGCTCTCTGGAGATGGAGGAGTCTGGCGATACCTCTCCCAGCCAAATGCCCAGAGAAGACTGCAGCCCCACCCACGCGTGGCCCCAAGGCTGAAGGGAGCCTAGATCTCTCCCTTATTGGTAATAAGGAGTGCCAATAACCTTCTCATGGATGGTGTCAGAGGAGGCCAAGTGGGGAGCTGGGGATTTCTCCCAGCGGTAATCAACACCCCTTCCCTCTGCCATCAGTGTGAGTGAGGAACCGTGAGGAGCAGAAACATGCTCTCCGTCCAGCAAAAACAGGGACATGGCCACACTGGGGGGCCAAAGGAAGCAGCATGAGGGATCTCAGCTTGTGTCTGGCAATGCTGAGGCAATGCCACCCATTTGTGAAGAGTATCGGAGGAAGCTAGCAGAAACAAGCTTAAATAATAGCCACTGTTTCATAGTATAACATTAGCTCTCCAGGCCCTGAGTTCAATTCCTCAGTACCCACGTAAAGCCAGATGCTCAAAGTGGTGTATGTGTCTGGAGTTCATTTGCAGTGGCAGGAGGCCCTGATGTGCTCGCTCTCTCTCTCTCTCTCTCTCTCTCTCTCTCTCTCTCTCTCTCTCTCTCTCTCTCTCTCTCTTCCTCTGTGTCTCAGATAAATAAATAAAAATATTCTTTAATGTATCAGTCTAAATACAATGTATAATATAAAATTTTAAATAGAACATCTTCAGGATATAGCACAAGGCTGAATGTTGTCAGGAACGACACCAAAGCACAATGTGTAAAAAATTCATACATTAATCAAAATTTTAAATCACCAGGCATGGTGGCATACGCCTTTAATCCCAGCACTCGGGAGGCAGAGGTAGGAGGCTCACCATGAGCTAAAGGCCATCCTGAGACTACATAGTGAATTCCAGGTCAGCCTGGGATAGAGCAAGACCCTACCTCGAAAAACCAAAATAATAATAATAATAATAATAATAACTTAAAATCTATTAAAGACTTTTTGAAGATCAAGACAAGTCACAGAGTGGGAGGAAATATTTGCAGACCTAGAATAAAGATTTCTCAAAATCCCAGTAATTTTTTAAAAAGTGGATTCCATTCGAACATGGACAAAATATATGAGCAAATACCTCACTGAAGGTATACAGATGGCAAATGAGCACATGAGAAGGCTAACATATTAGACTTATAACATATTAGATAATTAAAATTAAAATGAGATACCTTTATACACCTGTGAAAATAGCTGAAATAAAAAAATTGAAGCCGGGCGTGGTGGCGCATGTCTTTAATCCCAGCACTCAGAAGGCAAAGGTAGGAGGATCGCCATGAGTTTGAGGCCACCCTGAGACCACATAGTGAATTCCAGGTCAGCCTGGGCTACATCGAGACCCTACCACGAAAAACCAAAAAAAAAAAAAAAAATTGACAAGTCAGCAAAGAGGTGGAAACGTCATTCTTTGCTGGTTGAAATGCAAAATGGTACAGCCATTTGGAAAACATGACAGTTTCTTACAAAAACTAAGCCCATTCACACAACATAGCAATCATGCCCCTTGGTATTTATTCAAATAAGTTGAAAACATGTCCACATAAGCTTGCACCTGGCTGTTTATAAGTAAGAGCTTTATTCCTAATCACCAAGACTTAGAAGCAACTAAAGTAAGTGAATGAATAAACTCTGATACATCCAGACAATGGGATCTTATTCAGTACTAAAAAGATGTGCACTACCAAGCCTGAAAGATGTGGAGAGATCTTACACACGCATTACCAAGCGAAAGAAGCCAACTGGAAGGGCCGCATGGCATTCTGGGAAGAGCAAGATTGTAGAGACTGTGAAAGCTGAATGACTGCCAGGGAGAAGATGGTTAGATGGAGCACAGAGGTTTGCTAGGGCAGAGACGGTAATGGTGGGGACCTGTCACTCTAACTTGGTCTAGACCTGTAGGATGTACAACACGAGTGAATCCTCAGCTGAACCCTGGAAGCTGGGTGATAACATGCATCCATGTGTAAAGGAAGCCTTGTTAGTTAGGAAATTGTCAGGTGGCATTACAACTTGCTCAGCACTGATGCCCCCACCCTGCACTCCAACCCACCTCATACCCAAGCATGTTTACAGACCAACGGTTGAAAACACTGCCCTCAGAGAGCTAGAAGGCAAGTCGTGTCCCCTTTGTGTGGTGTTCCCCCACAGAGGTCACTACTGTGCACCCGATGCTTTAAAAATGCCTCTGGTGGGAAGCGCTTATTGGAACCTCACCCAAGTGGGAAGCTCTCCCTGGGACTCTGGATCCAACTCCAGCTGATCGCTCCATGGGCTGCTCCCAGTTACTCCGGCCATTCCTGCCGAATCATTCAATGCTCAGATAAATATTCTATTCTTCTTTAAATTTATTTATTTATTTATGAGAGAGAGAGAGAAAGCATGGGGGTGCCAGGACTTCCTGCCACTGCAAACAAACTCCAGGTGCATATGCCCACCGTGTGGGGAATTGAACCTAGGCTGGCAGGCTTTGAAAGCAGGCACCTTTAATCACTGAGCCATTTCCTCAGCCCAGAGAAGTTCCATTCTTTATCTGCGACATGCCATTTGTTCTTTTACTCTTTCTTGCTGTAGCCCTAATAAACTAATTTGAAACGGAAATCATGGCTATCATGTATCAGTTTTCCAGACAAAGCATAATGACGGGAGTCTACAGGATCTGCAAACTACCACTGTAGCTATGACTAGCCCGAGCTTGCTGATCCAATGGTAGAACACCTGGCCACTGCCATTACAGGGACAGACTGGGACCCCGACTCTCAGGATGGGGACGTAAAGATGATGATGAAACCGGGGAGTTATAGAATGATGATAAGAAAAAGCCCAGTCTCTCATGTACTGATGCCTAGAATAGAAGAAAGATGGAGGAGAAGAAAGAAATCGTAGAGTCATTGAGAGTTGGTCTTGAACACTTCTGGTGGAAAACTAAGTCTGCAGAGATTCAAGGACCAGGAACGCCTGTAAAATTCTTGGGAGGAATTTGAAATCAGAGGAGCAAATGTCTTTTATGTCCAAAACTGCCATTTCAGCATTAACACATGAAAAAATTTGGTTCTCTGTTCATTTTCTTGGCTGCCTTTACTTGATTACAAGATGTCTCACTGTCCAAGGTCATTGAATCTTTGCCAGCTCTTGCTGGGATGTAATTATCAGACAGGAAAATAAAATGTGTAAAAGCACAAAACAGCAGCAAGGCCTGCCTGGAAATTGCAACAGGCAGAAACTCATAGCTGAAAACCATGTGGGCAGGTATCCAGAATGAGTCACAGTACACTATGAAGGTAATTAGATTCAACACATACACACTCTCTCTCTTTCTTTCTCTTTTCAAAGTTAGGTCTCACTCTATCCCAAGCTGACCTGGAATTCACTATGTAGTCTCAGGCTGGCCTCAAACTCAGTGATCCTCCCACCTCTGCCGAGTGGAGAGCTGCATTAAAGGTGCCATCATACCCAGCTCAACTCTCTCTTTTATTGTCCATAATGAGTTACATTATTTAGTGGACAAACAATGAGTTGTTATCCCCAATTCCCCGATGCCCCCATCCCCAATCGGCTGGATATCCCAGCTCAACTCTCTCTTAATAGGTTGGTAAATTTATGTTATGACTCATGATATTAAGAAATAAAATAAAATATGGGCGTGGTGGCGCACGCCTTTATCCCAGCACTCGGGAGGCAGAGGTAGGAGGATCACCATGAGTTCAAGGCCACCCTGAGACTACATAGTGAATTCCAGGTCAGCCTGGACTAGAGTGAGACCCTACCTCAAAAAACAAACAAAGAAAAAGAAATAAAATAAAAAGGAACCAACAAGTAGGAGAAATAAAAATGTTAAGAAGAATGTAAGTATGAAGATATATTATCAAAATAAGACAGAAGTTTTATATGGTGAAATAAGATCTTTGTTCTAAGGTACAAAATGAGACAAACACCAGAAGCTTAAGCCTGTCATAAAAGGTTAAAGGAAATCACACAAAGTTTATAGAAGATAAACTCAGAGATATGTGTATGAGAGTTAAAGGTTACTAAAATTTCTAAGATTAAATTTCAGTTCACTAATATTAATTTGTTCAAGTTAACATTTACAAAGACTGGCTTTACAAATAATTTGTGTTTAATCAAATTAACTGTGTGTACTATGCCAGGATTTCAACTACTTGGGAAACTGGGTCTTAACAAAATCAGGATTTATTTGAAGGGTTTGGTTTTCAGTCTCAGTTTTATTTAGCTCTTAACTTTTGGAGCTGAAAAATGGTTCAGCCATTGAGGTGCTTGCCAGCAAAACTTAATGACCTGGGTTTGATTTCCCAGTACCCACATAAAGCCAGATGCACAAAGTGTCACATGCATCTGGAGTTCATGTGTAGTGGCTAGAAGCCCTGGTATGCCTGGTATCTCTCTATCTGCCTCTCTTCTCTCTAGCTCTCTCTGCTTGTAAGTAAATAATAAATAGATAAATAAATTTTTAAAATATTTAAATATTAACTTTTTATTGAAAACCTCCGTACATATAGACAATTCACCATGATCATAGCCCCTCCCACCACTCTCCCCTTCCCCCTTTCCCTATTACCTTTCAGTAAATCCCTTCTTCTATAACCCCTCCACTAAATCCCTTCCTTTTTCCAAATAGTCATCCTTCCACTTTGATGTCACCATTGTTTTCCCACAGTGAGGTCAAAAAGACCATAGCCACTTTGTGTCTGGAAGACAGAATTGGAAGGCACTTCTCCCCTTCTTGGGGCTCTTGCATTCATTCCGGCACCTCTTCTGCGATGATCCCTGAGCCTTGGAGGATGTGATCGTGCTGAACTCTCCACTGTCACTTCTCAGCACATTGATGAATTTTGAGTCATCCCAGTGGTCACCACCATCTCAAAAGAGAAGCTTCTCTAACCAAAAGTGAGAGTATCATAAATATATGGGAATAAACATAAGTATTTTGAGGGCAGTTTGGTGGGCACAATATATCCATTCAGCCACACAACAATAGTGAGTTATCCAACCCCCCCCCACCATCACCAGGACTTATTACCTCCCCAGTCATAGGCTTTTGATTAGGTTTTCAGTACCAGGCATGAATTCCTTCCCTTGGAGTTTGACAAAAATACAATCAGAGAACAGTTGGGTTTCCCTATAACAGACATGCCACCATTGTGCCAGTTGGCACATTTGGCCTGGCTGGGCAGCTGTGAAGTATGCCGTGTCCACTGCTGGTTAAGACTATCGATGACTTTTCTTCCCCAACAGGCTGCACAGTTCTTTCCAGCATCAGCTAGTTAACAGGGAGGAGGCTTCCAGCCCCGCTCCAGCTTGATTTCTCAGTGAAATAGTTAGTAATAGTCTTACCATCTAGTTCTGGTGGGAAACCAAGAACCTCGGTCTGAAATGTTTTGGGGGTATCAGAGGCCTCCCTGACTAGCAACTCACTGGAAGATAACCCATCCCTGACACTGAAATTGTGCTAATAACAATCTATGGCTTCTGAGCACAGCATAACCCACCCCTACAGAGTATTTCTGCCCAAACTCTTTTTTAAAACATATATATTGTTTAGCAAAGAATTGGGTTTCCATATGGCTTATTCATAACATCTTTAAATTTGATTGACCCTCCTCCCACCCCCTCCTCTCTTCTCTCCCCTCCCCTTTGAAACCATTTCAACCCCCAGTATTCAGCTCCTCTACTTACGGATCTATCACACCCTCCTCTTAACTCTTCCCTCTCCCCCCTCCCCCATGGCCCCATTCTCGCTTCCTGGCTTCTACTACTGCCTCTTACTCCAACTCATAAACAAATCTAAATATTCGAAGCTAGGATCCACGTGAGAGAAAGAACATGCAGTATTTGACTTTCTATGCCTGGTTACCTCACTTCATATAATCTTTTCCAGATCCATCCATCTGGCAAATCTCATAATTTCTTCACAGCTGAATAAATCTCCATAGTGTAAATAGACCACATCTTCATTATCCATTCATCAGTTGATGGGCATCTGGGCTGATTCTATTTTCTAGCTATTGTGAATAGAGCAGCAATAAACCTATGAGCAAGTATCTCTATAGTAATGTGTAGAGTCCTTAGGGTATATGCCAAGGAGTGGTGTTGTGGTTTGAATGGATGTCCCCTAATAGACCCAGGTATTTTATTAAAGCTTATAACTTGATTTCCAGCCACCTGGCTACAAGAGGTCTCACTGTGGGCAGCACCTGGGCCCAGCCCTAAGGTGTGTTTGGGGACCTGAATTCCCAGCCCAAAGGTATGCAGAGCAGTCTGAGATCTGCCTGGGTCCCTGCTGTTTGCTACCGGGTAGTGTCTCTCTGCTTGGATTTGTGAGTGGGAACCAGCTTCTTCCGCCATTTGATAGAACTTCCCCTTGGATCTGTAAGCTGAAGTAAACCCTTCCTCCTATAAACTGTATCTGGTTTGGATGTTCATCCAGCAATGTGAAGCTGGCTACAAGTGGTATAGCTGAGTCATATGGTAAATCTATTTTCAGCTCAGGAACCTCCACACTGATTTCTACAAAAGCTGTCCACGTTTACATTCCCACCAACAATGGAGGAAAGTTCCTCTTTCCCCACATCCTCACCAGGATTTATTGTCACTTGATTTCCTGATGGTAGCCATTCTGACAGGAGTGAGATGGAACTCAAAATAGTTTTAATTTGCATTTCTCAGATGAATAAAGAGGTAGAACATATTTGCAGATGTTGATTGGCTATTTGTATTTCTTAATTTGAGAATTCTCTATTCAACTTTGTAGCCCCCCCCCTTTTTTTTTTGATTGGGTTGTTTGATTTCTGATTATTTGGCATTTTGAGTTCTTTGTATATCCTGGATTTTACCTCTGTCAGATATATAGCTGACAAACATTTTCTCCCATTCGGTAGGTTGCCTCTTTGCTCTATTCACAGTGTCCTTTGCTGTACAAAAGCTTTTTAATTTCATGAGGTCCCAAGGGTTGATGAGTGGCTTTACTTACTGAGCTACTGGGCTTGGGTTCACAATATCCTTGCCTGTGCCTATATGTTGAAGTGTTTCCCTTACTTTTTCTTCTAGCAGTTTCCAGCATACTGCCAGAAATCCTGCTGGCACACCTTCAGCTTCTAGTCCCTGAACAGACCACAGCAGTTTGCGCAGATGCACCAACAGCAAGAAGGCTGGTGGAGTGTTCGCAGCTGAGCCCAGTAGGACTATAAATCTCGCCTTCAGAAACCCAAAGAGGGAAAAGGAGCCTTGTAGTTTGAATCTTGTAAATTTTGTGTCTTTTAGGATGTATGAACTCCTTATGATTCATGGAATCCAAAGCCCCCTTTCCAACCAATAGAATAAGAGTTTTTGGATCCCTTCCACTCAGGCAGGGATGACACCCTCATCAGCAAGAAAGTAGCTATGAAGATTGATTGGTTATTACCCTTCTGCTCCCCAACATCATTTTGAGACCACATCTCTTATGGGGGGATTGTGGCAGGAGAACAAGGACTTGGAGAAGGGGACATCAAGATTAACATGATCAGATGACTGGAACCTTCTTGAGGCTGGCTATATGGAACGACAGCTGCTATTGCTTGTTCATTGTTTCATGTCATTTTAACCTTAATTATAATTCTTAAAAGATTTCATGCTGATCACAGATTTGCCAAATGAAATTAAACAGACAAATGATTCCATGGACAACCTGCAGGCTAAGAAACTCATACATGAATAATGACATTGCCTCTAATGGATGAGGGCGTAGCTTGAGCAGATTTTTCACCAAAATGTCACCCATAGGGGCTGGAGAGATGGTTCAGTCGTTAAGGCACTTGCCTCCAAAGCCCAAGGACCTGAGTTTGATTCCCAGTACCCTCATAATGTCAGATGTATAAGGTAGTGCATGCATCTGGAGTTCGTTTGCAGCGGCCCATTCTTTTTCTATCTGCCTTTTTCTCTCTCTATCTCTCTCAAAGAAATAAATAAATAAAATATTTTTCAAATGTCATGAGCAGGGGTCCTCGGGATTTACTCAACCATTGGGGCTTGACAATCCCACAGTACATCTGACAAATGCTACAAAGGCAGCTGATGGAGACTTTCCATTTGCTTTGTACCCACTTAGCTCCTAATCACATAGATGTCCTGTGCTGGAATGTGTGTGTTGTAATCACACACCCCCATCAGTGTGGGTTCAAATCAGAACATAAGCAACATTTAATGAAAGGACTATTAGCCAGTATATGACCTCTAACCCCAGGATGGTAATGGCATAGCTGTCACCACCCTTGACCCTGTGGCACAGCCTGTGGCAGCTTGCAGGGACCCCACCAGAAGGGAGATGAATGCTCCTGACTCCATTCCCCTGCATCCCTCCAAGTCCTAGTGAGGTTGCTCGCCATAGGGGCAGGCTATAAAGAAAGGTACACAAGAAAATGTGAGATGTCCTACAGTTTCCCAGGGCCCGGGAGCAGCCTCAGCTCCCACCAGCCTCTGTCCTGGCTTTAAATGAACTCTAGACACAAATGCCAATTAAGCAACTACTTTACAAGGGTACTAGGGACTGGAACCCCAGGCCAGCAGGCCTTGCAAACAGTGCCTTTAACCACTGAGGCATCTCCCAGACTCCTTTGTTTCCTTTTTAATCTTAGTTTTTCCAAGTATATATTTGTGCACAAAATGATAGGTTTAATAGTGACACTTAAAAAATTGGGGGGGGGCTGAAGAGATGGTTTATCGGTTAAAGGCACTTACTTGCAAAGCCTGACAGCCCATTTGACTCCTCAATACTCACATGAACAAGATGCACAAAGTGGCACATGCATCTAAGTTCCTTCATAGTGACGAGAGACCCTGATGCTCCCATTCACCACCTCCCTGCTTGCAAATTTAAAATACTTAAAATGTATGCATGTGCATGCACGTGCATGTGTGTTGGTGTGATGTAGTATATGTGTGACCTATTTGTGGTATGGTGTGTGTGGCATGTGTGAAGAACTGCATGCACACTCTGTACACACACAGGCCAGAGAACGTCATGTGTCCCCTATCATTCTCTCTCTCTCTCTCTCTCTCTCTCTCTCTCTCTCTCTCTCTCTCTCTCTCTCTCTCTCTCTCTCTCTCTCTCTCTCTCCTGCAGTGCTTCCTTGAGATAGTGACTCTCTGAACCTGGAGCTGCCATTTTCAGTCAGACTAGCTGACCAGCGAATCCCAGTGATTCTTCTGTCTTTGCTCCACCTCCATGGACTTGGGTTACAGGCCTGTGTGACCATGTCCAGTTGTTACATATGTGCTTGGGATTCAACTCAGGCCCTCTCAGGCCCTCATGCTCAAACAACACTGGGCCATGTCCCAAGCCCCCCCACAACAACACTTTCATTCAAGTGTGTCGTGTACTTTGACCACACTCACCCTCCTGACTCTCTTCTGCTTCCCCCACCTCCTGCTGGTCCCCTTTGTTGTCCAAAATAGTCCCTTCTGCTTTCATATTTTTATGTGTTATAACGCACATACATATATAATCTAGGTTCCACATAGAAGAGAAAGTATGCCATGCTTATCTTTCTGAACTTAGCTTAATTCACTTGATATGATCTCCAGGTCCATCAATTCTCAGGCAAAAGACATAATTTGAGGAGAGGGGTGAATAAAACTCCATTATGTTTATAGTGTATATATAACATACTTTCTTTTTGCATGCATATGGTGCATGTGTGTTTGTATATATGTGGGTGCATGTGTGTAAACAGGTGCACATTCCCATGACACACGTGTGCATGAAGGCCAGAGGTTGATGTCAAGTGCATCCCTCAGTCACTCTCCACCTTATTCTTTAGGACAGGGACTCTTGCCGAGCCTGGTGCTCACCAGTTCCTCTAGACGAGCTAACAAGTGCACCCTGGGGATTCTGTGTGGCTGCCTCCCCAGCACTGGGATTGTAGGCCTGCACCACCATGCTGGCATTCTGTGTATGTGCACAGAATGAGTTGCACAGCAAGCACCTTCCCCACTGAGCTCTTACTCCGTCTCTCCAAGGCATGTCTTCTTATCCAGTCATCCGTTGCTGAATACCTAGGCTGATTCCACAGCTGGTCTGCTGTAAAGTGTCATAAGAAATACGATCTCCCTTTCTCTCCAACAAACTAAAGTTTTAGAAAAGCTTCTGGTCCTTCTCAGATGATCACCTCCCAAAGTGAAGTCCAGGATACCACACTTCTTTGGGTACACTGAGACTGGGCAGGTGACAAATGATGTAGGCTCACTATGCCCGTGACCTTTCAATATGTGGAATGATTCTGCAGATAATAGCTTCAAAGAAGGATTCCTGCATCTTGGTGTGTACTGCAAAATCTCTTTCCAAAAGGAGTTAAACTCACTCATAAACTTCATATGGAAGCTTATCTGGCCAGCAGAGCACCGGCCTTGCCATGTGCACACATTGCCATCAAAATATCTAATAAGATGTGATTGGTAGCTCATGGCATTTTATCCTCCCCCATCTCTTCCTCCCTTACCCTCCCCCACATAAAGCAAGTTGCCCAAAGTGGTGCCATGTGTCTGGAGTTTGAAGCAGCAGCAAAAGGACTCTCTCTCTCTCCTCTCTCTCTCTCCTCTCTCTCTCTCTCTCCTCTCTCTCTCTCTCTCTCTCTCTCTCTCTCTCTCTCTCTCTCTCTCTCTCTCTCTCTCTCTCTCTCTCTCTCTCTCTCTCCAGTTCCTGTGTTTGTCTCTGACATTTGGATATATCTGTCGTGATGACTGATTTTTTTTTATTATTTTCTGTTTTGTAGTCTTATGTTAAAATTAGCTGGCATTTGCTGAAAGCAGAGATTAGGATTTGATTCAGCTGTTGCAGGAAAGACCTGGAGGTTTAAACGAGATGGAAGTTTCTCTTCCACATAAGGCCTAGGGAAGAGCAGGACAGGGTTGGCCTTGGACCCAATCCACAAAGCAGGAAGGGATCAAACTCCATTTTTTTGCAGCTAGGGTCATACTGTAGCCTAGGCTAACCTGGAACTCACTATAGCCCAGGCTATCTTCAAACTCATGGCAATCCTCCTACCTCAGCCTTCCAAGTGCTGGGACCATAGGTGTGTGCCACTATGCCTGACGCAACTCCTTTCGTCACCACTATATCATGCCCCACCCCATGGCCAAGGTGGCAGCCAGAGCTCCAGCCTTCCCATCAAAGGAGTCAGAGGGAAGGATGAGGAGACACCTAGCTTCCACTTACATCTTATTGGCCAAAATTCAAACATGTGACCTCACCCAGCTACAAAGGAGGCTGGACAGTGAGCCAGATGGAAATCAGGATGTTACTCCTCGGGACTGGAGGAAGAATGATTACTGAAGGGAAGCCAACTCTCTTTTCCAGACAGGGGGAGAAAGTGTGCTGAAGACAACCTCCTCGTTAAAGATCAATCATGAGCTTTATGACGCTGAGCTAAATCTCTGGTAGATCCTCAGCTCCCCAGACAATACTGTGGGAGTATGCTCGGGTCAGCTTCAGCTCCCAGACTGCGCCTAAAAGAGAACGTGAACGGCGAGTTCAGCTACAGTATCTGACTTAATTAACCGCAGGCAGCTCTGTAACCAATTAACCAACTAAGCTGTGACCAATTAAGCTGTCTCAGAGCACACTGGTGTTTCCTATGAATGCTGTCAGCTTGGATTGAAGGAGTGTCTGGACTTGTCTTGGTTCTGGGGACTATCCAGTTCATAAATCATTTCTGTTTTGTGTTGCTTTGTTCTGTTTGGATTATAATTGTTCAAATAAACTCTGTTTAGTTTAAGATCTTTCCTCTGACAAGTAATTGTGGGCACTGTTCCTGGCACTCGCACTTACGTATTACTTAATCCTTACCACACCCCTGCAAAGGAGATACTCTCATCCTTATCTCGAGGACAGAGAAAATAATTTGTCTAAAGTCACCCAGCTAACAGGTGGCAGACCTGGATGTCAACACTGGCAACTCTCGAACACAGTGATGAACAGAGGTCTCTAACCAGAAGACACACAGACAAGTCAAGTACTTGCTGGGGCTCTTCCTTCGGGTTACCCCCTAACTTGGGAGCTTCAGAGCCAGGACCTAAGCCAGAGCTGCTATCTCCGCTATGAACATCTCCCAGGTTCACCTGTTCAACTCCTGTTATTTCAAGGCACAAATTATATTTGTGGTCCACTGTGCCAAGCCTATGGTTGCCACCCTGGGGGCAGATGCTGGATCTCCAACAGTGTAGACTGAGTGAATGTATGCATCGACTTTGTGCCAGGCCCTGTGATGAACGCTGAGTGTGCAGAAATAAGAAACGCAGATCTGCCTACCAGTACTCATGGCCAAGGAGAAAGGTTGGTGGGCACCTCAGAGAACAGCCCAGACAAAAGCATGTGGGACCTGCTGACCAGAAGTCTGTAGTGGCCAGACATAGTTTAGAAGTCACAAGCAGCAAGGAATATGTTCCTGAGCGTCCAAGTTCAAGGTGAAAATTTTGCCTCGCCCCTGAGTCAATGGGGAGCCACTGGCGGCTAAAGCAGGGAAACCAAGAGCAGGCATCTTTTCTGGTGTGCAGACCACCGGAGGTGGAAGGACCCAAAACAGGGAGGTTGTGAAGGGGATGGAGCTTCCAGCCCAGCTGCTGAGAGGCTGGGGGCAAGGATGGTATAAGACAGAGACCAGGCTTGACAAGGGGCAAGAAAGAGAGAAGTGGGCTAGGGCAGAGACGAGGGAAGCCGGGAGGGCCTGAGGGGCTTGGAAGGGAGGTGGAGCAAGGAGAAACAAAAACGCCATAGACCAGGGAACTATGGGAGGGGAAGGAGGGGGCCAGAGGACATTTAGCAGGGGAGGGGGGCCAGGAAGGGGCTGGAGAGGACTCTGGCTCAAGATGGGGCAGACAGGAGTTGGCCGCCTGCAGTCTGTGCTCATGGCTCAGAAATGTCCCTGGCCTGCCAGGAGACTGCCTGGCCCCTGCTGGCCCTGTCTCCCACCAGCCAGGGCAGCTCCCACATCAGGAGCTCTGGGGCTGCCCCTAGGCCTTCTGAGTGGGGCCCCCTCCTTAGGACTCAGGCACCTCCAGCCCCACCCTCCCAGAATGGCCCATGAACTACAGACCAGGACAGGATGGAGAGAGACATCTGTGGGGAGGGGGTCAGGAAGTTGGGTGGGAAGGGGCCTGCTGGGATGCCAGGGGGCCCAGAAGTCCAGCAGGGTGGGAAGCAGAGTGGAGTCCAGAGAGCAGTCTCAGACGGCAGGGAGTTAATGTCTAGTCTGTAATACCTCCCCAACAGGCCTAATGAGACCCAGGTGGTCTCCTGGCCCCTGACAGTGTAAGCTGATGCTGGGGGCTGGTTGTGTGTGGAGGGGTTCTGAGCTCAGGGGCGGGGCCGGGTTGTGGACACAGGCCCAGCACATAACTCTGGGCAGCTGCAGTCTGGGGCCACAGCCAGCCAGCCAGCCATCCACTCTGAGCTGAGCCGACAGCATGAAGGTACAGACCCAGGGTGGGGAGATCAAGACCGCTCGCTCTCGGAGACAGTCATGCCACTTGCCAGAGAGGGAATGGTGAAGCATAGAAGGTTCTTCTGAAACTTAGGCTCTGGGGATGCTGAGCTTTTCCCAGAGTGGGTTAGAGAGGGGGAGACGGGGATTTCAGGTATGGGCAGCATGAGTGATGGCTGGCGCACAGAGGGGTGTTGCGTCTGGGCTTGGGGCTATGCTGAGCCTGCTCCCCGTCACCAGGCCCTCCTGGCTCTGCCACTGCTGGTTCTGCTGCTTTCAACGCCTCCCTGTGCCCCCCAGGCCTCTGGGATCCGCGGAGATGGTAAGGAGCCCCCAATCACGGACAGCCTGGCCAGCAGCCTGGACGAGCGGGCCATTCTAAAAGCCAGGCCTTGGGGCCCAGCCCCAGCTCCATAGGACTGGCAGGTAGATGAAATGATCTTCAGACAGCCCCCCTCAGAGAAACCTCCACATTTCTCATGACAGAGCCCCCTGGGCCCAGGGACCAACTGTGAAGTGTTGAGGTGTTCTTTATGCCTCAGTTCCTTCTGCTCAGTGCCCCACACTTCCATCCCCAGCTCTGGAGAAGTCTTGCCTTCAACAGCCCCTAGACTGTGATGACATCTATGCTCAGGGCTATCAGACCGATGGCGTGTACCTCATCTATCCCTCGGGCCCCAGCGTGCCAGTGCCCGTCTTCTGTGACATGACCACCGAAGGTGGCAAGTGGACGGTGAGTGGCAGAAGGGGCCAGAGACCAAATCTGGCTCTGGTCCCAGCTGTGTGATCCTTAGCTTCCCCCCTGTAAACAGGTTTCCTCATCTTTAAAATGGGAATTAGACCCAGGGCTGTCAACACTTAAATAGCAGTCCTGTGAGGTAGGTGTCTTTGCTAGATGAAGCCCAGAGACTAAAGTAACTTGCCTCAAGTCACACAGCCAGTACCAGGACCTTTTATACCCTTCCCTCTTTTTCTCCTGTGCTGCTGGAATGGAACCCGGACCTCACGTGTGCTAGGTGGGTACTTCACTACCGAGTTCCATCTCCAGACGCCATTTCTCCCTTAACCCCTTCCTCTTCCTACCTCAGCCGACTGGTACCCATGTGCTTCCTGATGAGGGCCTGGAGCCATTGTGCCTCATTTTAGCAGTTCTCTAGCCCCACTGTCCTTCAACAAACTGACTGGGCATCACAGTGCCCAGGCCTGGGTGGCAGGGTGGGGCCAGGCTTCTACCACTGGACTCTCCATCATCCAGTCCCTTGTCCTCTTGGCCCCAGGTTTTTCAGAAGAGATTCAATGGCTCAGTGAGTTTCTTTCGGGGCTGGAACGACTACAAGCTAGGCTTTGGCCGTGCGGATGGGGAGTACTGGCTGGGTAAGGTGGGGCCAGGGGGCGGGGGTGGTCCCACAGCCAGGTCTTGGCTGACCAGCTGCCACCACCCCTCCCTAGGGCTGCAGAACCTGCACCTCTTGACACTGAAGCAGAAGTATGAGCTGCGAGTGGACTTGGAGGACTTTGAGAACAACACAGCCTATGCCAAGTACGTCGACTTCTCCATCTCCCCTAATGCGGTCAGTGCCGAGGAGGATGGCTACACCCTCTACGTGGCAGGCTTCGAGGATGGCGGGGCAGGTACCCCTCCTGTCAGCTTCTTCAGGGGAGGTAGTGGGGTGGGGTGAGCCCAGGGCTGGCCTGTCTCCTTGGCTCCTGGCCCCTCCAGGCCCCTCCTTCCATCCTTCTGGGCTTGGAGGAGCCCCAGCTGGCTCCAGGCCAGCCCAGCCCTGGGGAGCAGCCGCCTGGCCCTTCTCCAGGCTGTTCTGCTGAAGAGCAGCTGTTTCGTTCTGTGGCAGAGGCTCGGCCACCAACGTGAGGCTCAGGGAGGGTGACCCGTCCCAGCAGGAGGCCATATGACATCCCTTACAGTATCACTCATCACCGCTGTCACCCACTCCCTGTCAGCACAGGGCTCAGCTGCTGGCTTCAGCAGCCCTCTCCTTCCTCCCTTCTGCCAGGTGACTCCCTGTCCTACCACAGTGGACAGAAGTTCTCCACTTTTGACCGGGACCAGGACCTCTTCGTGCAGAACTGTGCAGCCCTCTCCTCAGGAGCCTTCTGGTTCCGCAGCTGCCATTTTGCTAACCTCAATGGCTTCTACTTGGGTGGCTCCCACCTCTCCTACGCCAACGGCATCAACTGGGCCCAGTGGAAGGGCTTCTACTACTCCCTTAAGCGTACCGAGATGAAAATCCGTCGGGCTTGAGGGGCTAGCCTCAACAGACCCCACTCCTCCCCTGACCACCCAGCGTCCCCGCACGTGCTTCCCCTAGTACCCTCCCCCAGCAAGTTGCTTCTGATGCTTCCTGAGTTCCTGCAAGGCCCCTGGGAGATCACTGACCCAAAGCCAGGCCCTGCTCCCCTCCACCTGAGGCTGCGCTGTTAGCAACCTCCCAGGCTTGGATCTAACTGGGCTCCACAAAAATCCAAGTTGCCTTCACCCCACTCCTAAAGCTAAGAGCCAGGAGCTCTGGCCAACTTCCCTACTGCAGACCCCTCTGTCTGGAGCTACCCTAGACAGAGCAGTGCAGCACCCACAGCATGTGCAGGTGACCCGTCCACTGCCACACCCCGGCACTCCCCGCGGCTCTTCTTGGAGTGCCTCACCCTGGCCTCCCTCTCACCAACTTACACCCTCCTATGGTGAGCACCACAGAGCCCAGCCCCACCTCGTCATATGCTCAGCTCTCCCCATCTGCCCACCGTAGTCCCCCAAATTCAAGGTAGGCAAGAAACTAGTCCTCCACCTGATCCAGGGATTGGGGTTTGGCCACTAGGAGGTGGCAGAGAACGTGTGGGGCTGGGAGTGGGTGAGGGAGTAGAGGTCTCAATAAACCTTCAATACCTGATGGACTGGCTGTGTGGACGTTTTCTTGACCCCCAAAATATGAGTACCTGGCTTTTCTTTGCACCCCTACTGATGGTGTCCTGCTCTCATTTCTAAAAATGACACATGGAGTCAGGCTGTTTGAGGAAACCTTGTAATTTGTAGGCCTCCTTTCGATGGCAAACAACTACATAATAACGTTACAATAATAAAAAACTACAATACTGTCAAGGATTGCTCGGGGGTCTCCCCATGCTGCTATGGCTCGGTGGTGGCTCAGATGGCTGCTTAAGGCTGAAGGTGGGTCTGAGATGAACCTGCAGAGGGACTCAAGTTGAGCCTCGCTTGTCAGGCTCAGGCTGCAGCCCTCTGGAGTGCTGCCAAGGCCTTGGAGCTAGGTCTGCCCCGGAAGCAAGGCACAGGCTGTGGGCTTCAGGGTTCCTGGAGGTCAGGCAGGTCAGCCAACAGCATCGGGGAGTCCATCTGTATCTCACGCTGCAGAGACTCGATGTCAGCAGGGTTCATGCCATGGCCCTCAAGCCAGTCGGCCAGGAGAGAGGCTGAGAGAGAGGCTGAGTCTGCCTGACTGCAGAGAAAGGGAATCAGAGAAGTGCTCTTAGCCTAGGCCGGCTTGGCAGTCACCCCAAGACCTCTCCCTGGCCCCATTCCATCTTACCCATCCTGTGGCCCGTCAGCCACACCCATGTCAAAAGACTGGTTTAAGAACTCCTCCAGGTCAAAGCCAACGCCATAGCCAGCCCCACTGCCCTTTGGTGTGCCTGAGAACACGGGGGGCAGGGGATCTTCCACCTGTATACGATGATGGTATGTTACAACACAGGTGCCAGGCAAGACAAAGTGACAATAATGACCACTGCCCAGATCTTCCCAAGCACCAACACTAATCTTGTAATCACCAAGTGCTGGCCTGAGCCAGGGCCAGGGCCCATCTCCAGGCCAGGCACTTTCCAGGTAGTGTCCCTGTCTCCCAACAACCTCTTCAATGACACTATGTTCCTTCTAGAAGCAAGGGGACAGGTTCAGAGAGAGAAAGCCCCATCTTTGCTCAATTTTCATAGAACCAGAACAGCTTCCCAAATCCATTTTTCTCTGAGCCTAGATCAAGGTGTCTCGGAGTCTGGGTCCCTCATCTCACCTGAGACTTGGACAGCTGCTGGGTTACCAGGTTGACATCCGGTGACTCTGATGTAGAAGGCCGAGGGGCTCCCCCAGGATCCGGAGGCAGTGGACCAGACGGAAAGTAAGGCAGAGCTCCTGAGGTGCTAGGGCCAGGCAACCCAGGAGGTGGCACAAGTGACTGGGGGGCCAGAAGGTTAGTGGAGGAGGCAGTCTGGATGGAGGCAGGGACAGGAACAAGACCTGGAGGGCCAGCAGGCTGGGGAGCAGGGCCTGGGGGTGGGCCAGCAGGCTGGGGGGCAGGGCCTGGGGGTGGGCCAGAAGGCTGGGGGGCAGGGCCTGGGGTAGAGCCTGCAGGTTGCAGAGGGGAGCCTGTGGACTGAGCTGCAGGGCCAGGAGGAGGACTCGTAGGCCGGGCTGGGGCTGGGGCTGGGGCAGGAGGTTGAGCCATCCGAGTCCACCGCTCCAGCAGGCTTCGGTCATTGTCGCTAAGTACCAGTCCAGCCAATGGGTCAGTAGAGGGGCCCCCCAAGGCACCAGCTCCCCTCTCCTTGCGCTCCCGTTCTTGTCTTCGCTTCTCCCGCTCCTTGGCTCTCTCTTGCCTCCTCCGCCGCTTCTCCTCCCGCTCTCTCTGGCGCTCCTGGGCAGTCACGGGCTTTCGAGGCTCAGGAGCCTCCAGAGGTGCACTGGGGCCATCTGCAGGGAAGTTGGGCAGGAGAAAGGTAAAGGCTTACAGCTGGGTCTGTGCCAGAGTTCCTGGCCAACCAGTCCACTTCCCAGCCAGCTGCTGCACCCACAAAGCACCTCGGAGCCGGCTCCGCAATGACTTGAGCAGGGCAGCTTTGAGGGCTGCCTTGGTGTTGTCGGAGATGGCACCCTCCCTCTTGGGTGGAGCAGGCTCACTGGCAGGTGGGAGTGGCTGCAGGGTCAGGTCAACAGTGTCAGGCACAGAGCCAGAGCACTGTGGTGGAGCTGGAGGGGGTGACTCCATGGCACAGTCACCGCTGGGAGCCCAGGGACTGGGCATCTCGACGTCTGGACAGACAGGCTCACTGGCCACAGGCTGCAGGGAAGGCTGAAAGCGGATCTGCTGGCGGATGCCCTCACGTCTCGCATGGAAATCCTCGATCTCAGCCACGATGGCTTCTTTAATGCGCTCCCGGGTGAGTGCTTCGCGGTCAAATGCAAAGTCAAATGGTGGGGCGCAATCGGGCTCATCATCAGGGTCATGGTATTTAGCCAAGAAAGGGTGGCGAAGGGCAGCAGCTGCTGAGATGCGGGCACTGGGTTCAAAACGCAGCATGCGGCCCAGGAGTGAGAGGGCCTGGCGGTCAGCACCGGGGTACACCGTCTCCCAAGGTACAGGCTGGCGTGGTGGCAGGCTCTGGATATAGGCCCGCACCCTCTCGGCCCCCACAGCCTGAATCACGGCCGGTGATGGGGTACCCAAGATCATCATGATCAGTTGTAGCTGGTGCACATAGTTTTTGCCTGGGAAGAGCTGGCGACGAGCCAGCATCTCACCAAAGATGCAGCCCACAGACCAGAGGTCAATAGCCTGCGTGTACTCGTGCAGGGAGAGCATGAGTTCAGGGGCACGGTACCAGCGAGTGGCCACATATTCAGTCATGAAGTACTGATGCTCAGCAGGGGAGGTACACAGGCCACGGGCCATTCCAAAGTCACCAATCTTGAGCTCACAGTTCTCATTCACCAACAGGTTGGAGGGCTTGAGGTCACGGTGGATGACCTGAGCAGAGTGCATGTACTTGAGACCCCGTAACAGCTGGTACAGGAAGTACCGCACATGCTCCAATGTGAGAGGCTGCGAGGAGTGGATGATCTGGTGCAAGTCACTTTCCATGAGGTCCAGTACCACATACCTGGAAGTGGGAAGGGCAGAGGCATGAGCTGGCTGGCCTATTCATACTACAAGGACAAGCCGCATCTCACCAGCCTTACCCTGGGACCCCAAAGTGCTAACAGAATGGAATGAAAGAAGGGAACCAGGTTCTTCATTCTCTATAGCTTTTCCATAAACTTAAGTCATTTTATCCCCAGACCTGGTATCCCATCAGATTTTTAAAAATGTAGTTCAGGGCTGGAGAGTTGGCTCAGCAGTAAAGGCACTTGCCTGCAAAGCCAAATAACCCAGGCTCTGATCCTCAGTACCCATATAAAACCAGATGCACAAAGTGGTGCATGCATCTGGAGTGCATTTGCAGGGGCTGGAAGCCCTGGAGTTCCCATTTTCTCTCTCCTCTTTCTCTTCACTCGCAAATATAATAATTAAAAATACTTTTTTGTTTGTTTGTTTTTGGAGGTAGGGTCTCCCTCTAGCCCAGGCTGACCTGGAATTCACTATGTAGTCTCAGGGTGGCCTTGAACTCACAGCGATCCTCCTACCTCGCCTCCCAAGTGCTGGGATTAAAGGCATGCGCCACCACGCCCGGCTCTAAAAATATTTTTTTTTTAATAAAATGAAGTTCATGGGCTGGCTCAGTGGTTAAGGCGCTTGCTTGCAAAGGCTAATGACCTGGGTTCGATTCCCCAGTACCCATGTAAAATAAGATGCACTAAGTGGCGCATGCCTCTGTAGTTCATTTGCAGTGACTGGAGGCCCTGGTATGCCCATTCTCTCTGTCTCTCTTCTATCTCTCTCTGCTTGCAAATAAATAAATACATTTTTTTTTAAATGGAGTTCAAGCCGGGTGTGGTGGTGCACACCTTTAATCCCAGCACTCAGGAGGCAGAGGTAGGAGGATCACCGTGACTTGAGGCCAGCCAGAGACTCCATAGTGAATTCCAGGTAGGCCTGAGCTAGAGTGAGACCCTACCTCCAAAAAAAAAAAAAAAAGAGTTCAAAATACCAGTACCAGGACTAGTCACTAGGTTTAATTTACTCTGCTGTTTGTTAGTGGATGCTCTTCAAGGCTATGGTGAAAATTGTGAAAGTTTTGTCAATTTTCTGTAAGTATTCTGTGATCAATTAATGATTTCTCCTTTGGGAGAAGGAAGGTGTCCTGACATGATAAATGCACTTTGCCTGCCATCCTATAATAATAATGAGATTCTATAAAATCATTACATCTGTTCTGTACCTTTTTTTTTTGAGACAGCTCAGGCTGGCCTCAAACTATGTATCTATGTAGCCAAGGATGGCACATAATTCCAGCTCAAGAAGTGTATCTTTGGGGTGGGGCCAGTACTGGAGTTCAACCCTAGCAACCCAAGGCAAGCACTGTACCATGAGGCTACAACCCCAACCTTGTACTCTTATTCAGAAATGATACCTGGGGAGATGGCTCAGAGGTTAAAGCACTTGCTTGCAAAGCCTGCTGGCCCAGGGTTCAATTCCCCAGTATCCACACAAAGCCAGATTCAGAAACTGGCACATGTGTCTGGAGTTTGCAGCAGCAAAAGGCCGACACACCATATTCATTCATATTCTCTCTCTCAAATTAAAAAAATTATTATTATTAAAAACAATAATAACAGGGCTAGAGAGATAGCTCAGTGGTTAAGGCATTTGCCTACAAAGTCTAATGACCTGAGTTCACTTCACTAGTACCCAGATAAAGCCATGCAGCTGGAGTTCATCTGCAGTGGCTGGAGGTCCTGGCACACCCATTCCTCCCCCTCCCTCTCTGCTTGCAAATAAATAAATATAATTAAGAAATAATACTAATAACAGCTGTCCCTAGCAAAGTCCTACAGGAACACTGGTGCTGGAATCACGGGGCTGTTCCCAGCCTGCCTCACACAGATTTAGTTGGTCTTGCATAACTTCAGTGATATAGCTCTGGCCTTTTGAACCAGTGCCAATTGAGATTCCCTCTCATCCCACTCCTTACACAGACTTGAACTCTCCGTATGGCACAGTGGGCTTCAGGATGTCCTTAATGGCGATGATATTGTCGTGCTTGAAGTGTTTGAGGATCTTCAGTTCCCTGAGGGTCCGTTTGGCATTGGTCACCACGTCAAAAGCATTGGGGATCTTCTTAATGGCCACCTGCTGGCCTGGGGAGCAGGGAAAAGGCAGATGGCAAAGGGTACCTTGGAGTAGCTGTAGGCCCCTTTCAGCACCACCCTTCTGGGCTGTAAATAGCAACAGCTACCATATACCAAACACCTACTGTGTGCCAAGCCGCAACTACCTGATGAGGCAGGTGCTCGGGAACTAGCAGATCAGTTAGGAAGGATGACTCTGACTAGTGACTGCTGGGGTTGCCAGCTCTTTAGTGGTGGTCTTGACTGTAATGCCAAACTCATTCTCCTCACGGGCTCTCTCCATCCCAGATCTCGCCCACCTCAACACCAAGCATGTCAATCTCGGGCTCTAGAATACATCATTTTGGACACCAAAATTCTGACCTACAGGGATTGTCTTTTTTCCTAAGGAAGACTGGCCAAAAGAATGGCAGGTGCAGGTCCCCGAGAAGGGTGCCTAACCGGGATCTGGTCAGTAAATGGTGAGCACATCCTACGGTCCCGAGACACCGCAGGTTCCTCGATCGCTGCCTCTGGGAACCTCTGTCACGCCTGCGAAGCCTCTGGAAGCTATCTCACCCGTGAGGCGGCGGCGCGCCGAGGACACCACCCCGTAGGCTCCGTTGCCTATGGTCTCGATGATCTCGTACTCGTCGCCCACGTCGAAGGTGACGTCGAAGGAGCGGGCTTTGAGCAGGGCCAGGTTCTTGGCGGCGACAGAGGCCGCGGTGTGGGCGGGTTCAGCCTTCACCTGCCCAGGGGGCTCCCCAGAGCCGTCATCGCCGTCTTCCTCTTTCAGAGGCTCGGCCATGGTGTGGCTGGATGGAAACGCTGGTAAAGGAGGGCCGGATCCCCAGGAGCCTCAGTTTCCCCACTGTGGGTTGGGAGCTGGGCACCACCCCGGGCCGTGAGGCGGGGAAGAGGGCGGCTGGCACGCGGGCGGCGTGCGCCCCTGCCCGGGGAGTGACGCCCGAGGCGCAGGTCGGGGTCCCAGGGGGAGGGCGCCAGGAAGAAAGGGAGGGGCGGGGCACTCGGGGTTCCTCCCGGCCACACTCACCGAATGGCGCCTCGTCGCCACGCCTCCTCTGGATTTGGGGGTGTGTGGCGGGTCCCGGAGTCTCGCAACCACTAACGAAGAGGGTCTCCGAGCCTCGTCCGCGGGTCCCAGGGCCACCTCCGCGTGGCGCGCTGCCCAGGTCGACCACCCCCCACCCGCCCCAGGACCACGCCCCCTCGAGCCTCCGGCCAATCGCTGAGCACACTCCGTGAAGGTGACCGCCTCTTCCATGCGCGGTATCCAATCCGAGTCCACCGGGCGAGGAAGCCACGCCCCTCACCCCGCGCCCGCGCGCGCACCCGCGGCTGTCCAGCTCGCGACGGGAGCCGCCCAAGGGGTGCCCGGCCCCCGGCCCCTTTACGAGGACGCGCTCCGCGCCGGGCGCCGGCCTGGGACGCATGCGTGCTAGCAGCTCGGGGCGCTGGGCGGAGGGCAACGCCCCTGTACGTGTGCGTGCGCGCGCCCGTCAGGATGGACGGGCCAATCGCCCGCGAGCTCAGGGCTGACCCGGACACTTCCTGGGTCACGGTTCGATGGCGCCCTCCTGCGTTGCCCTGTCCGGTGGTCCCTGCGCTTCATGGATTCCCAGGGGGTCACCGAGACCCAGGGCCCTTGCAGTGCAGCTTAGCACGAGGGCGAGGGGGAGGGGGAGGGGGAGGGACAGATAGAATGGACCTCCCAGAGTGTCCACTTAACGCCTTGTCGCTAACTTAAGGCCAAGGGTGGACCCAGATCAGAAATTAATTTTGGCAGGCCCACACTTCACGTTTCTATTCTGTTGCTAGTTGTTTTGTTTTTTAAACTTTGCATCAAAATAGAGCAGGGGGCTGGAGAGATGGTTCAGCGGTTAAGGCGCTTGTCTGCTAAGCCTGAGGGCCTGAGTTCAATTCCCGATTCGCACATAAAGCCAGATGCACAAGGGAGCGCATGCATCTAGAGTGCCTTTGCAGTGGCTAGAGGCCCTGGCCTGCCCATTCTCTAGCTGCCTCTTTTTCTCTCTCAAGTAAATAAATAAATAATATTTTTTAAAAGGTATGCACCACCACACCCGGCTGGTTATTAAAAAAAAATACAAGCAGGAAATTACATCGTGAATGTATAGTACACCACAGTAAGTTTTCAAACTTGAGTTGTGTTGCAGTCAGATTTTTAAAAAGAGGAACATTCCTCACCCCTCTTCCCTTTTCTAGGAATGACCGTTTTAGGGTTTTTGTTTCTTTTCCATACTTTAGTGTCACACTGAATTTTAAGACGCTTGTTGTGATACATTAAAATAGAAAAGTAGCTATTGCATTTTTCTCTATTTATTTTCAAGATAGGGTCTCACTCTAGCCCAGGCTGATCTGGATGAAACTCTGTACCTCCAGGCTAGCCTAGAACTCACAGCATCTTCCTACCTCAGCCTTCTGATTGCTTTATGTGTGTATTAGGGAATGGAACCCAGGTTGGCAGGCTTTGCAAGCAAATGCCTTTAATCACTGAGCACCCCAGCCCCCAAGAGTATTAAAAAAAAAAACTAGGCATCAGGAAAAATTATATTTAGGTGTGTTAGGTAATCATCAGGACAAATATATAGTATTTGGACATGTTATGATCATATAGGTTTACTGAGTTGAGGTTGAACTATAAATTAGTTTCTGATTTTTCTAACAGCACAAAAGCTGAATTAATTTAAACAATTTGCTTTGAACATTAATAAATCACATTCATAGGGGATGGGTACTTTCTGTCACTTAGGCTTGACTTAGTTCTCTGATGTCCTTCTTTTAGGTGATAAGGTAGACAACCTTTCTTACCTGTGAAGTATGTATAGATCAAGGCCCATGGTGTCTGTCCTCAGTGTTAGCAGAACAATCTATAAAAGCAGGGTGTATTAAACACCTTATTTTCCAGACGCTCAGGATCAGGAATAAAGGGTAAAATATGGGCTGGAGAGATGGTTCAGCAGTTAAAGGCACTTGCTTGCAAAGCCTCCCAGCCTGGGTTCAATCTTCAGTATCTATGTGAAACCAGTTTACAAAGAGGCACATGTGTCTGGAGTTCATTTGCAGCAGCAGGAGGCCCTGTCACACCTTTTCATATTCTCTCTCCCTCCCAATTAAACAATATTTTAAAATAAAATGTAAAACACCAGAAGAGACTAAAAATCTGCCTGTCTTTTAAACTACTTCATTTCATTTAGTCCGGGTGTGCAGGCAGCACACAGTTCCACAGGCTCCCAGGCTCTAAAAAAGTCAGTTCTCCAATCACAGTGAAGCCAGTGAGCATAAGAGCACAGCTGTACCTCACTCCAGGGAGGACTGTACAGGCGCGCGCAGCTCAGCACACAGGCACTGCGCATGGTTGGTTTGCGGTGTTAACCTTCCATCTAGAGGTCATCCAAAGGGAAGCTCAGGAGGAAAGAGGGCTCCGTGGTGTCGTGCATGTGGACCCTCCCCTCTACACAAACATAATGTGGATGTGTATATTTTCCTCCTTACATAATGAGGGAAAGTGGGACACTCCCCACTACAGAGAGAAGACAATAAGGAGAAAAGCCCCAAAGCCATAAACCTCATAAATCTTGAAATGACTGTCTTTGTTTCCCCTCCCATATAATCTGCTGACAAGAGAAGAGATGACATGGATCGCTAGGAAGTTAATCACCGTCTTCTCAGATTGTTGGCTCTCTGCATAGAGCTTGAGCTCTCTTCTGGGGAGAAGCTGATGCTTATTCCCCACAACAGAGTACCTCGGACAGACTATAAAATTTGATTCTACCATCGTTCACCCTAACAAGCCAATGAGTCCATTGAGCTTCCTAACAGCATGGGCGAGAGGTTACTTACAGGATGTGGAAACACTAAAACAACTGGCACATCAAAAGGTCTCATTCAAGCATGGATGACGACCTCATAGTTGCAGGGATGGGCCTCCCTTGATCTTCCACACTCTCTATATCCCGCCCCAGGCCACAAGACTTCATGCACCATTGCATGGGGAACCTGAAATGCGAGGGTCTGTCACTCCTGTCCCCTCTTCTATGGGGAAACATCATCAGGCTTAGCTGTTTCTGTCAATGTCCTGGTGGCATGGACCACTCACAGATGCTGCTGAGACACCCAGCCTTGTGGGCTGAGCAGCTACTGAGTTCCTCGACACTCAAGCCTGCAGACAGCTGTTGTTGGACTGCCCAGCTTATATCCTATAAACAATCCAATAAATCCCTTTTATAAAACAAAAATAAATCATACACACACACACACACACACACACATATATATATATATATATATATATTTGAGGTAGGGTCTCGCTCTAGCACAGGCTGACCTGGAATTCACGATGTAGTCTCAGGGTGACCTTGAAATCACAGAGATCCTACCTCTGCCTCCCAAGTACTTAAATTAAAGTCACCCCCACCACACCTGGCTACATTATTCTTATTCTTCTAGAGAACCCTGACAATATGGTGATTAAGCCTGGTATTTAATCCCCAGCTGGTGGAGCCTTTGGGAAGTGAACCTGAGAGTAGCCGATGCTGGGGTAGGTCCTGAATCTATAGTACAGCCCTCTTGCCAGCTTGCACTTGCACTTCCTCCCAGATGATGTGACAAGATGTGACTCCCTGCTGTCTGCTCTGCCATGCTTCACTTGTCATAATAAAACTTTCCTCCCCCCCCCCCTCTCTCTCTCTCTCTCTCTCTCTCTCGTAAATAAAGGAAGGATGTCAGGAGAAAAAAAAACTTTCCCTCATAACTGTCAGCTCAAACACACTTTTCCTTTCCATAGCTACTTCTGGTCAGGTATATTGTCGAGAAGGTAACAACTACGGATGTTTACTATCTTGAATTAGCATAAATTTTATGTCATTTGTCCTCCCTGTGATTGACGGACTGGGGGAAGTGGCAGAGGCCATTAGGAGTTCAGCTCTAATTATCTGTCTAAGTCATCCCAAGTCACTGGGCCAGGCTCCAAGCACTTAGGGTCTGAACATTAGACAGTGAGGGATTTTGCTTTTTATTCTTGACCTTTTTGTCTCTACTTTTACCCCCTGACAAATCAAGGTCAAATCACTGACAAAGGGATGAGGATCTCCTTCCTTCTGGAACTGCTTCAGAGCTAAGAAGGCATCAGGGACCATAGTTGGTGTTGCTGATCTGTCAAAGTGACACAGGGAGATAATGCATAAAAGGTTTAAGTCACGTTTTGGAGAGGGATGGGAATAGCTATCTCAGGAGGCTGAAGGGCAGACTGTCACTTGAAGGTTAAGACTTCATTGGTGGTAGGAGACAGAGTGTGTCAGAATAGATGGTAATAGTTGATATCCCTGAGATAATACCATTGTGGTAATTTGTGACCCCATAGACTCAGGTGTTTTATTAAAATTGAGTTTCCTGGGCTGGAGATATGGCTCAGCGGTTAAGGCACTTGTCTCCAGTGTCGGAGGCCCCTGGTTCAATTCCCCAATACCCACATAGGCTAGATCCACAAGGTGGTGGCCTTGTGCTCTCTCTCTCTCTCTCTCTCTCATCATCTATCCCCTGTATCTCTCTGATTGAAAATGAATAAATAAAGTATTTTTTTAATTGAGTTTCCAGCTTCAACCCCTGACAGGTTGACTCCTGCTACAGGAGGTGTGTCACTGGGGTGGATTTGAATTCCAGCTCAAAGGTATACAGCGAGGTTTTGAGCTGTGGCAGGATTAGTGTGTGCTGGTGTTGGTGCTTGCTGGTGATGCTGGCCACACGTGTTCTGAAAAATAGAAGTCAATGATTGGGGCTGAAAGTGCCTGACTTTCCTGGTGGGCAGAGAGCTCCACAGCCAGGCAAAAGAAGGTCTGCTTTGAGGGGCAGGGCCTTTAAAATCCCAGACTTGGGAAGCCTAGAGTGAGCCCCATGGGCAGCGTGGTGGGGAGGTAATGGGATGATGCCCAGGGCCCACACCAGGGCTGTGTTGGTCCCTGCAAGGAAAGGACTAGCCCTGAGGCTGGCAGGTGGGGGTGTGGTTGTGGCACAGGGAACAGCATCTGGGAAGTGGCTATCCCTCGCTTCTTGAGGCCGATGTAGATAAGGGAACCTCGGGACTACATGGCGGACCATTGTTAACTCCTGTACCGTGTCTCCTGTGGACACCTCATGCATAGCGCATAGCAGCCTTTCAACGACAGACTCAATAGTATTGTGTTCTGTTCCTGCCACAGCTTCCCCATGTAACAGAGTAAAACCCCTGTCAGGTCTCCAAGGTCCTGCATGGGAGGAATGGTGGGGATGGAGCTGGTGAAGTGGCGGGTTCCCAAGTCCAGGGTGTGGTAGGAACTCCAGACTCTCTGGTTTCCAGTAAGGTCATCCTTTTTACTGGTCAGTGATATGTCCCCACCCCAGTTCCTCTCTTTTTTTTTTTTAATATTTTATTTATTCATTTTCAAGCAGAGATATACAGAGAGAGAGAGAGAGAGAGAGAGAGAGAGAGAGAGAGAGAGAGAGAGGAGAGAGAACCAAGGCCACCACCCTGGCTTATGTGGGTCCTGGGGAATTGAACCAGGGGCCTTAGGCACTGGAGGCAAGTGCCTTAACCGCCGAGCCATCTCTCCAGCCCCCAGTTCCTCTCTTATGTCTGCAGAAAAATCCTGGGTTGTGTGGCAAGTCCAGGCTGTGTGGACCAAGGTGAACGCACAAGGGAATGGCTGAACGGGGGCAGCAAAAGTCCCAGGGACTAAGTGACAAAGTGAGGTGGCCAGCCTTCCAGAAGTAATAGTAAACCTCCCCTCACCAGCACCTAGGTATCAGGTTGACAGAGAAATTATAGGATTCCAAGTTAAATCTGAATTTCAGATGTCAAATAATTCTTCATATACATATATATTCCAAACATTGCATGCATCCTAGATTTGTGAGTATATGTATGCATTCACGTGTTAGTGCAGGTGCATGTGTGCCACATGCATTGTGGAGGGTTATTATATTTGCAAGCAGAGGAAGAAGGGGAATGGAGTGCACCAGGACCTCCAGCCACTGCAAACACACTCCAAAGACATGTCACTTTGTGCCTCTGGCTTTACATGGGTACTGGGGAATCAAATTCAGGTTGGTTAGGTTTTGCCGGTAATAAGTGCCATCTCTTCAGCCCCAAGCCCCAACAAATTATTCATAGCTCCTCCGCCCCTCCACCACCACCTGGAGGTTGGGTCTCACTTTAGCCCAGGTTGAATTCACTATGTAGTCACCGCGAGGCCTCATACTCATGGGATCCCCCTACCTCTGCCTCCTGAGTGCTGAGATTACAGGCGTGCGCCACCATGCCTGGCTCATCTCTCCAATTTTATCTGTTCAATCTGATGACTCTGTTTGGATGGCCGTATCTGCTCAGCTTTCCTCCTGGCTCCCTCAGCCTTCCCCACAGGTACCCTGAAGGATGGCACATTTTTGGACACTCACCATGTGCCAATAGGACACTACAAAATCCCACGTCATTTTGCATCTACCTGGGGCCTTCCAGCCCTTCCAAAGTCCTGAGTGATCTGAGCCAGGTGTTGTCTGACTTCATCTTCTACCCTGAGGAGTGTGCTGATAAAACAGCTCTCTGGAAAAAAAAAAAAAAGCTATTTTTAACTTGAAATTCCAATTTTAGCATTGACCAATTTCCACATTATAAGTATTCCCTCTAAGTCTGACTTCAAGCTGCCAACATGGCATGAATGGATGCAGAGTTGGGGAAAGGGATACAGGTTTCTCTTCCAAGTCAGCATAAGCCAGTGTAGGCAGGCTCTCTTGTCTGCACTTCTGTCCACCTCAGGGCCTTTATACTTACTGTGTTCTTTGCTTTGTGTTTATTGCCAAATGCTGGGGGGCTCTCTTTCGCCTGTTTCAGGATATTATAGGTCTCAGAAAACCTCTTTCTCCACTTGTCTCTAATAACCCTGCCTGCTCACCCTCACTAGTGCTTTTACCCAGCTTTGTCTCTAATAACCCTGCCTGCCCGCCATGTCTCTCTAGCTCTTTGTCTTCTTCTGCAAAGCACTCAGCCTGACTGTCGCAAGTCTGTTTTAACATCTGCTTCCTTGTTGGCCTCTCCTCCCACAAAGTCAACTCTATGCTCTCAGATCCTATATCTGTCTTGTTTTCAATTTTATCCTGGGCACATCTGACAAGCCTGGCACACAGTGAGTGTCTAATAAATACTTGAGTGAGCCATCTAGGCTTAGAACACTTGTCACTTTTTTTTTTTAGTTTTTCAAAGTAAGATCTTGCTCTAGCCCAGGCTGACCTGGAATTCACTATGTAGTCTCAGGGTGGCCTCAAACTCACAGCCGTCCTCCTACCTCTGCCTCCAGAGTGCTAGGATTAAAGGTGTGCTCCACTTGACTCTTCTGACCTTGATGTTCACCTTTCTTGCTTGGCTAGACAGTTTCATGTCTTTAAAAGTGTTCTTTCCACCCTAAGCCCTGCTCCTGCCAAGAGCGCTCCTTCGGTAAGAGTTTTCTGTGCACTCACAAGCTTGTGGGAGCCTGTCTACCCCTGAGGCTCGTGCTATGTGACCCACGAGGGGACTGCTGTAGGAGCCATGTGGTTGAATTGGTGGAGAAGCACCCAAGTCTCTTGTACCCCTAGAGAGTAGAAAATGCTCCTGACCCCTGCTTCCAGAGGAGGATGTAATTGTTAGAGCTCGACCTTCTAGAATACTCAGAGGTCCTGATGTCAACAAGGACAGACATGACTCCCGCTCCTGCTGAATCTGAGAAAATAGAAGGAATCACAAATGCAAAAGGAAACTAGGCTCACTGTGATGACACAATCTCCCCTGAGCTTCTCCTTGAATGCCATGTGGATGTGGAAAAGTTTGAGTCATTCTGCCTCTTCCTGGACACAGTGCCAAAAAGTCATTCTATTGTCGCATGTTCCGGACTGAATGACTTCAGTTCATTGAAAATGTATGCCATTGGGTGTGGTGGTGCATGTCTTTACTCCCCGTACTCAGAGGCAAAGCTAGGAGGATTGCCATGAGTTCAAAGCCAGCCTGGGACTACAGCAGAGTGAGTTCCAGGACAGCCTGGGCTAGAGTGAGACCCTACCCTCAAAAAAAGCCAAAAGAAAATGTACATTATGTTATTGTAGGGCTAAGGGTATGGCTGAATGGTGGAGCACTTGACTAGTATATAGGAAGCATGTGCACACACACACACACACACACACACTCACACTCACACGGGTGTCATTCTGTACTCTGCTTGTTCATTTCAAGGCTTTTCCCAGACAGCCTCTTCTATTCTCTCCTTGTCTCTTTTCCTTCCTTCACCTGTCTCTGTCTTGGACTGGAATGACTAGAGAGGCTGGGATGGAGTGGTGGCGAGGGGAAAAAAAATCCCAGGACCCTGGAGAGCAGCCAGAAGGTCCCACATAGCTAGTGGGACCCACCCTGTTTCACTAGTTATGTGGCCCAGGCCACACCTATGACATAGCAGGATCCAAAGTGAAGGAGTAAATATAAACAGCCATAGGCAAGCTCTCTTTGACCTATCTAAAATACCACCTAGAAATCTTCCCAGTAAGCTTTAACCTTTAACCCCCAGCATTCCAGAGGCTGAGGCAGGAGGATCACCATGAGTTTGAGCCTTGGAGCTATAGTGAGTTCTAGGTCAGCCTGGACTAGAGTGAAACCCTACTCAAAAACAAAAAATTTCCCAATATGACATTTTTATTTTTAAAACACTTTATTTATGTGTTTATTATTTTTAAGCAAAGGAGACAAACAGAGAGAGAATGGGAGTCCCAGGGCCTCTTGCCACTGAACATGAACTCCAGACCTGCCATAGTCAGTCACACACCACTGGAATGAACCTCTACACCAGGCACAGTTTATGAAAGGAAAGGATTTATTGAAGCTACAGATTCAGGGGAAGTTCCATAATGGCAAAAGAGACAGGCCCCCTTTCACAGGTCCAAACAGAGATAGAGAGAGAGAAAGAGAGAGAGAGTGAAAGAGAGAGTGAAAGAGAGAGAGCCATCACCAATAACACACACACACACACACACACACACACACACACACACACACACACACACACACACACCAGCAAACAGGCAGGGGAAAGAGAGATTTCCTTCCCCTTATATAGCCTTAGGGCAGGTCTTGCCACCCTTCTCCAGACTTGTTGACTCCTGAGTCTTGGAAATTCCCTTCCTGCACTGCCCTCCCAGGAAGGGATGTTTGTTTCTAGTTCCCCTGAGCCTCCTTACATCCTGCTCCCTACTGACAGGGCTGCCTTCCTATAAACAACCTCAGAGACCCACCCAAGATTACTAAATAGGTCAAGTCAACAACAAAATTTAACCATCACAAGATCTATGTGCCACTTTCTGCATCTGGCTTTATGTGGGTACTGGGATATTGAACCTGGGCCAGCAGACTTTGAAAGCAAGCACCTTTAACCAGTGGGTCATCTCCCCAACCCAATTATGACAAATTTAGGAGACCCCAGAAAGCACAGAGATTTCCGAGCTATCTTTGTTTTAGCCTAGGCTGACCTGGAACTCACTCTGTAGTCCTAGGTCTTGAACTCACAGCAATCCTTTTACCTCTGCCTCCTGAGTTCTAGGACTAAAGGCATGCACTACCACGCCTAGCTCTCTAAGCTATCTTTTAAAGAGAGAATGTTTAGACAACTGTGGACCCAAAGGCCTAGAATGGAATTCTAATGGTACATAGAAGTGTGGGACATTGACAGATATGCATGTAGACTGGTTGGCATGTGTTTTGATCAATTAGGCATCTGATTGCATTAGCTGGTGTCTGTGCCATTAATTTTATTTTCAGTTCTGGGAGTGGAACTCAGAGCCTCATGTATTCTGGGTAAGTAGTATGCTACTGAGCTCTCTATTCCCCAGCCCTCCCCTCCATACCCCAAGTAGTATCCCTATGCCATGCAAAACAGTGTAGTAAAAGCTGATGACTCAAGGAAAATAATTTACAAGGACATAAACAGAGAGATAATTTAGTGTGCTGCAAGGGAGCAATGGGCGAGTTCCCAGAGAGAGACACCAGTGAGAGGGTGGTCTGCCCATCCCCTCAGGTATGGGCCTATTCAGGAATTACATGATAATCAAGTAACTTCTACCTCAACTTCTGAAAAAGAGCATCCAGCCAGCCTAGTGGTACATTATCTGTCTGGGAGGTGGAGCCAGGAGGATCAGAAGTTAAGGTCATCCTCAACTACATTGAAAGCCTGCAAAGCCTTTAAAGCCAGTCTTCACTACATGAAAACTTGCTGAAAAACAAAGCAAGCCAAGTGTGGTGGTTTATGTCCTTAGTCCCAGGACTCAGGAGGCTGAGTTAGGAGGATCTCCATGCGTTTGAGGCCAGCCTACAGTCAGCTCCAGATCAGCCTGGGCTACAATGAAAACCTACCTCAGAAGAACAAATAAAAAATCAAAACAGCCGGGCGTGGTGGCGCACGCCTTTAATCCCAGCACTCGGGAGGCAGAGGTAGGAGAATCGCTGTGAGTTCAAGGCCAGCCTGAGACTCCAGTGAATTCCAGGTCAGCCTTAGCTAGAGTGAGACCCTACCTCGAAAAACAAACAAACAAAAAATCAAAACAACACACACAACAAAATAATCTCCCACAAAAATGAATGAATAAACAGTCACTCCCTCTCACTGGTGCATGATGGGGCGGAATTCCCCTCAGTCTATAAGGCGAAGTAAACCCTTTCCTCCACAAGTTACTTTTGGTTGGGTTCTTTCTGCCAGCAATGAGGAAACTGAAACAGAAAGTTTACTTTTAAAAAAAATTATTTATTTGCAAGCAGAAAGAGATAGGAAACAGACAGAATGGGTGCACCAGGGTCCCCAGCTCCAATGCATGTGCCATTTTGTGCATCTGTCCTCCAGTTTGCACAAGACCACAGCTACAGTGAAGTTGTCCTTAAGACCAGCAGTTTTAAAATTTTACCTTCTTGACAATTTTTATATGTATATAATGTATTTTGGTTATAATCACCTCATTGCCTTCTCTTTTCCCTCTCCTTGGAACCCCTTCTTCCCAGCTAGTCACCCCTCTTCTTTGATGCTGTGTGTGTGTGCCTGACCTACTGAGTTTAACTAGGGTTACTTGCATGAGTATGGGTGAGGTATATTGAGCATGGTACTCTGGCTTCCTTCCAGGGCATAGGCTTCTTGAGGATAGACCAATACTTCGAGTATATTCTAGAGGTTAGCAGTTATTCTACAATTAAGACATCTCCTGCCTTCTACCTAGGAAGGCTGGGGGGGCAGAAAGGGGGGCTTTTATCAGTGTTCCCGCCAAAATTCAGATCCATTCTGCTCTACTGTAGGAACCAGTAAACCCTGCAGTTTCAGTGCTTTAAACAATCAAAGTTCATTGCTTGTGCGTTGAGTTTGTTTTTTTTCCAAGTAGGGTCTCTAGCCTAGGCTGACCTGGAATTTACTTTGTAGTCTCCTGGCGATCCTCCTACCTCTGCCTCACCAGTGCGGGGATTAAAGGTGTGTGTCACCATGCCCGGCTGTGCATTGAAGTTGTTAGGGACAATCCCAAGCCCTAGGTCAGTCATGGGGGCCTTTGTGATATACATAGATGCTCCTTGTCAAGTCACTTCAAACAGGTGACTTCACTCCCAGGACTACACACCTCATCCACTCTCCATGTAGCTCTGCTTGCCCCTGGTCTGGGTGGTCACCCATCCCCACTTCGCCTCCATGGACTTGTGAGGCCTTCCCCACCACCCAAAGTCCACTGAGCTGTCTAGCTGCATACTCAGTGATGGCCACCCGAGACAGCCCTTTGAGGCCAGCTTTCTCTCTCCAAACAGCTGGAGGAGGAGGAATTCAGAACTGTCACCTACTCTTCTTTGTCACACTCTGCACCCTGTCCCGTAGGGTGTGGGCTGCCTAGAGAGCAATGACAGGGCACCACCAGAGGGCACCGTTGCTTTGCAATTAATTGGTGGTGCTGCCTGAGGCCCTGAGGCTGAATGGAACAATCCAGAATAAGGCCACCATGTTTGAAGTTGGTGTGACCAAGATAAGATGAACGTATTTCCAAGAGGAAACTTGCAAGCCACGGGGCCATTCCCAGAGTTCCCTTGCTGTGCAGTGACCAGGAAGCCTGGCTGAGATGGAAGCCTCACAGACTGGTTCCTGAAGCACTAGTGTGTTGATCTGCACAGGACAAGAAGAGCGAGCCAGAAAGAGCTGTCTGCTGTATGAAGCCATTTAGCTCTAGGGACTGTTTGTTACTGCAGCAGAACTAACCGAAAAGTCCATAACTACAGATCTCCAATCCCATCTTGCACACCACTTGTGCCTGTAAATCAACACTTCCTGGGACACACACCTGCATGCTACGTGTGGCATTTAGCTGTTTTCCACGTGTGACAGTGGTGCTCATTAGTTGAAGCAGAAACCATATGGCTTGCAGGAAGAAAGCCCTTCAGACATTTGCTGATACTTGAATGACACAACCAAAATGTAAGATAAAGTGACAAAAAAATCAGACTATCAAATGTGATTTTATAGTAGCTGCATGACCTGGGGAAGTTACTTGGTATTTGTATAATCCTTTAGTTGCCTTAGGTGTAAAGTGAGGGTGAAAACATTATCTGCTCAATTAAGTTGTTGAGAATCAAATGAAAATTTAACTCACAATATAGCCCAGGCTGGCTTCAAATTTGTGGCATTCCTCCTGCCTCAGCCTACCAAAGGCTGAGAATATAGGAACGAGCTTAGAAGTAAATGAATGTTTGTATGTAAAATGCTCAGGAGGAGAGGCCAGAGAGGGGAATGCTGGCTCTCCAGAAGTGCAGGGTGGGATGCGCTGATGGATAGAAAATCACTGAGGCAAGAACCTTACATACCTTAGGTTTTTATTAGGTGCTTGAAATTCTTATTTTTTTATTTTTATTTATTTGCAGGCAGAGAGAGAGAGAGAGAGAGAGAGAGAGAGAGAGAGAGAGAGAGAGAGAGAATCGGCACACTAAGGCCTCTAACCACTGCAAAGGAACTCCAGATGGATACCCCACTTTGTGCATCTGGCCTTACATGGTGTGATGGTTAAATTTTGTTGTCAAATTGACCTGTTAAGTAATCCACACTAATCTTGGGTGGGTCTCTGAGACTGGTCACAGGAAAGATTAACTAAAGGAGGTCCCTCCTCCAGAGTCCTTCCCTCCAGAGTGGGTGGCCCTCTCAGTAGGGGGCAGGATACAAGGAAGCCCAAGGGGAAGGAAATCTCTCCCTTCCCCCTGCTGGTTTTGCTGGTGTGTGTGATGCTGGTGATGGCTTTTTTCTCTGCTTGGTCCTTTGAAAGGGGGCCAAGCACTTTTGCCATTATGGAACTTCCCCTGGATCTGTAGCTTTATAATTCCTTTCCTTTCATAAACTGTGCCTGGTGTAGAGGTTCATCCCAGAGGCGTGTGGCTGACTACAACACTGGGGAATTGAAACTGGGTCAATAGGTTTTGTAGGTAAGCACCTTAACTGCTGAGCCATCTCTCCAGCCCTGCTAACTATGTAAAAATCAAAAACATCAGAATAGAAGACTAGAAGATAATAAAAATAGTAACAAGTTATCTTTTCAAATAAAGGTGGACAAGGAGTGGTTTCTTCTTTCCTTTTTCTACAATAAACACATGTTAATTTTATGACAAAAAAAGCTAGGGACTAGGGAGCTGGCTCAGTGGGTAGGAGCACTTGCTGTGTAAGAACCATTACCTGCACGCAGCATACCATGCTGCCTGCTCTTAGACAGACGCAAGCATTCCTGAGGCTCGCTGCTCAGACTCCACCTCAAGGACAGGACACCCAATGTCCTCTTCTGGCTTCCACACATTTGTACATGGGGGACATGCATATGCACAAATATGTGCATGTAACATACACACACAGCAAAAATATTTTCTTTAATCCTGATATTTTCTGTTAATATTTATGACATTTCACAAAACATCTTTTGTTGACATTCTACAAATGATACCATCCAATAAGGTCCCAATATTCTCTTCTTGTGATGACACTTTGTAAATCTGTAAGTGAATGACAATTTATGAGTTGATATATTTATGTACTGTTATTATACAAACATTTATAAGTGAAGTTATTATTTTGGTCTTTTGAGGTAAGGTCTCACTCTAGCCCAAGGTGGCCTTGAACTCATGGCAATCCTGCTACCTCTGACTCCCAAGTCCTGGGATTAAAGGCATGCACCAGCACAACTGGCTGAAATTATTGAATTATAGTATAAAAAATAATAATGGGCTGGAGAAATGAGATGGTTCAATGGTTAAGGCACTTGCCTGCAAAGCCTAAGGACCCAGTACCCACATAAAGCCAGATGCACAAAATGGCACATGCATCTGGAGTTTGTTTGTAGTGGCTAGAGGTCCTGGTACACCCAATCTGTCACTCTTCTATCTCTACCTGCTTGCAAATAAATTGATTAATTAACTTCAAAGTATATGAAAGCCATGTATGGTGATATATAGTATTCTCAAATTAGATGTCAATTCATCATTTGTGTCAAATAGTCCCTTAAAGTTATGAACATAAAAAAATCAAAGTCTTGAGCCGGGCGTGGTAGCACACGCCTTTAATCCCAGCACTCGGGAGGCAGAGGTAGGAGGATTGTGAGTTCAAGGCCACCCTGAGACTACATAGTGAACGCCAGGTCAGTCTGGACTAGAGCGAGACCCTACCTTGAAAAACAAACAAACAAACAAAAAAAATCAAAGTCTGGGCTGGAGAGATGGCTCAGTGGTTAAAGGTACTTGCTTGCAAAGTCCCATGACCTGGGTTTGATTCCCAAACATCCATGTAAAAGCCAGAGGCACAAAGTGGCACATGTCTCTAGAGCTGGTTTGCAGTGGCACTAGGTCCTGGTGAGCCCATTCTCATTCTTTCTCTCTGCTTATATATATATTTTAAAATAAAATTCTCTGAAAATATCACATTTGTATTAATTTTAAAAGCACGAATCTAGGGCTGGGGAGATGGCTCAGCTGTTAAAGGCACTTGCCTGCAAAGCCAAACAACCAGGGTTCGATTCCCCCAGTACCCATGTAAAGATAGATGCACAAAGTAGAGCATGCATCTGGAGTTCATTTGCAATGGCTGGAGGCCCTGACATGCCCATTCTCATTCTCTCTCTCTCTCTCTCTCTCTCTCTCTCTCTCTCTCTCTCTCTCTCCCTCTCTCTCTCTCTCTTTCTTCTCTCCCCTCTCCAAATGAATAAAAATATTTTAGCCAGGCATGGTGGCACATGCTTTACACACCTAGCTATTGACTTTGTTTATTTTCCCCACCATGTAGGGTCTCACTCTAACCCAGGCAGACTTGGAACTCGCTCTATAGTCCCAGGCTGGCCTTGAACTCACAGTGATCCCTCCTACCTCTGCCTCCCCAATGCTGGAATTAAAGGTGTGTGCCACTATACCCTAAATGTACTATACAACTTAATATTTTAGAGATATTTACTTTCTTTTTTTTTTAATATTTTATTTATTCATTTTCAAGGAGAGAGAGAGAGAGAGAGAGAGAGAGAGAGAGAGAGAGAGAGAGAGAGAGAGAGAGCACACCAGGCCCAACACCTTGTGGGGTCTGGCTTATGTGGGTAATGGGGAATTGAACCAGGGGCCTTAGGCACTGGAGGCAAGTGCCTTAACCGCTGAGCCATCTCTCCAGCCCGAGATATTTACTTTCTTAAAGCACAGAATGATTTCATTTAATTTCTTTTTTTTTAAATGTTTTATTTGATACCAAGACAGAGATAACCCAGTCCTCATTTACATGTCTAATTATTTCTTACATAAACCTGTACCTTCAACTTCTTTTTAATCTATAAATACTTTGCAAGTAAATTTGAAAAACTATTTATTTAAAAGAGAGAAGGAGGGCTGGAGAGATGGCTCAGCGGTTAAGGCACTTGCCTCCAGTGCCTAAGGCCCTGGGTTCAATTCCGCAGGACCCACATAAGCCAGAACCACAAGGCGGTGGCCCTGATGCTTTCTCTCTCTCTCTCTCTTTGCTTGAAAATGAATAAAAAAATTTTTTAAAAAAAGAGAGAAGGAGGGAGAATATGGGCATGCCAGGGCCTCTTTGCATTGCGAACATACTCCAGACTCACGTGCCACTTTGTGCAGGGAATGGAACATGGGCTGCCAGGTTATAACCATTTAGCCATCTCTCCAATCCCTGCAAATAATTTTTAAATGACATTGCATTGTTTTTTTTTTTTTTTTTTTTGAGGTAGGTCTCACTCTAGCCAAGGATGGCCCAGAATTCACTATGTAATCTCAGGCTAGCCTCAAATTCACAGCAATCCTCCTACCTACACCTACCAAGTGCTGGGATTAAAGGCGTGTGTCACCACACCTAGTTTATTCTTTAAAATTTTAAAAATGTTTTATTTATTTGCAAACACAGAGAGAATGAGTGTGCTAGGGCTTTCAACCACTGCAAACGAACTCCAGATGCATGTGTCACTTTGTGCATTTGGCTTTATGTGTGTACTGGGGAATTGAACCTGTGTTGTTAGGCTTTGCAGGCAAGTGCCTTAACTGTTGAGCCATCTCTCCAGCCTCCCAAATCTTTTGTGTGTACTCATGTATAAGTGTGGGTGCACATGTGCCACTGTGTACGTGGAGGTCATAGGACGTTGGGTGTCAGCCCTCGCCTTCCACACCCTGTTTGAAATAGGGTCTTTGTTTGCTGCTCTGCAGGCCAGACTAGCTGGCCTGCAATCTTAGAAATTCTCCTGTCTGCTTTCCATCTTGCCATGGGAACACAGAATGAGTGCAGATGCTCATGCTGGGGTCTGGAGATCAGGCCCAAGGAACTTATGCTTACATAGCAAGCACTTGTACTCACTGAGCAGTCTCCCTAGTTCTTATATTAATATTTCTAAAAATTCAAACAGAGCCAGGGAGATGGCTCCATGGTGAAAGGTCTTGCTTGCAAAGCCTGTTGGCCTGTCTTTAATTCCCCAGGACACACATAAAGCCAGATGCAAAAAGTGGTGTATGCATATGGGTGGATTGCAGCGGCAAGAAATTCTGGCATATCCATACATATACACACATACATACACACACACACACATGTGCAAATAAAAAAATTTTGAAAGCTCAAATATATGGGAAGGTGGGGAAATGAATGAGCTAGGCATAATAGTATATACATATGAAAATGTCATAATGGCCTCCATTACTTTGAATATTAAAAAATGAATAAAAGTTCCAAAAAGTAGGCTGGAGAGATGGCTCAGTGGCTAAGGGTGCTTGTTTGCAAAGCCTAAGGGCCTGGATTCAATTCTTCAATATCCATGTGGGCCGGTGCATCTGGAGCTTGCAGCAGATGGGGTCCCTGGCACACTCGTATTCTCTCCTCTTTCAAATAAATAAATATTTTTAAAAGGCTCAAATGATACAATGCAATTAATAAATCATATCAGCATTATTTCTCATATATTCTAAACATATGAACTTACAAACCTTTTTGACTTCTGGAATATTTGTGATTTCAGGAAGACTTTTCAGAGAAATCTGATGGCCTTCCACTTGGGATATGAGGTGCTCTTGATCTATGTGTTTTTCTCCCTCTTCAATGTAAACAATTAGAACTGAAGTGTCATTTGCGGAAATACCAAATTTTTTCAGAGCCTCTGAAATCTAAGGAAAAACATGAACATGAAGCAGCGTTTTCCATCTCTGAACCATCTCCTGACCTGCCTTCTTCCTCAGTTGGGTTCTTTCTGTTTTTCCCTTCAAGCATCCCTTTCTGATATTTACTACTGTCTCGAACACACTCCAGGCTTACAGCTGCACCTGGCTCTCAGAATCCAGCTTAGGCTACTGGGCCTTGCATAAAACACCACCCTCCTGGCCCAAGTGACCTTCCAGTCACATGCGCCTTCCTGTCTTCTGGCCAGTCTGGGCTCCTGTGAGTCATACTATTCTGCTGTCCTGTGCCCAGTGTGGCACTTCAGACTCCAGCTCAGAGGCCACTCCCCACTGCAATCTCCTTTGCTCACCACCCTAGATGAGAATTCACAGCCCCATGACGTAATTTATCTCAGGGCACCTGTCCACCGCCTCTCCTCAAGCACGCATCTGCTTCTTTTGACCCTAGAAGCATAACTTGAGCAGGAATACTGCCCTCAATTATTTTAGATGATGCCAAAGAAATAATAATTATGTGAGAAATTCTATTCCAGGTATGGGGAACTTCTATTGCCATGCCAACTGCAATTTATAAACTTTACAAACATTTGTACTGTAATTAGGTCTCCTAATTTCCCCCCTTGATATTAGTACCTGGTTGTGTCTATAGTGGTGGTAACAGTAAAATGTCAGCAAAGGTTCAGTCATCTTCTTCATGTGCTACATATATACACTATGTCATCAGCTCAACAACTTTTTACCTAATATTTGTATTTATTCATAAGCGAGAGTGAGTATAGGTGCATCAGGGACTTTTGCTACTGCAAAGGAACACACGCACCACTTTGTGGGCCTGGCTTTATGTGGGTGCTGAGGAACTGAACCCAGGCTGAAAGGGTTTTGAAAGCAAGAGTATAAGAGTCTTCAACCACAAGCCATCTACCCAACCCTCAATAGCTTTTATGAAGAAATATTCCGAGCCTAGCGTGGCGGCACATGCCTTTTATCCCAGCACTCAGGAGGCTAAGATCTCTGTGAGTTCAAGGCCAGCATGGAGCTACAGAGTGAGTTCTAGGTCAGCCTGGGCTAGAAGGAAACCTTACATTGGAAAAAAAATAGAAGAAGGAAGAAGATGAGGAGGAGGAGGAAGAGGAAGAAGGAAGGAGGGAGGAGGAAGGAAGAAGCAGGGAAGAGAGGGAGGAAGGAGGGGGAGGAAGAGGAGGAGGAAGAAGAGGAGGAGAAGGAAGAAGAAATAGGAAGGAGGGAGGAGGAAGGAAGAAGCAGGGAAGAGAGGGAGGAAGGAGAGGGAGGAAGAGGAGGAAGAAGAAGAGGAGGAGAAGGAAGAAGAAGTAGGAAGGAGGGAGGAGGGAGGGAAGAGGAAGAGGAGGAGGAGGAAGAAGGAAAAAAGGGAGGGAGGAGGGAGAGGGGGAAGAAGAAGGAGGAGGAGAAGAAGAAAGAAAAAGGAAGTATTCAGCTAGAGGTGGCTCAGTGGTTAAAGGCACTTGCTTGAGAAGCCGGCTGGCTCAGGTTTGATTCCCCAGTCCCATGTAAAGCCAGACAGAGTGGTGCATGTGTCTGGAGTTGGCAGTGGCAGGAGATCCTAACACATCTACTCTCTTTCTCTCTAATAATAAATTAATTTGAAAATGAAAGTATTCCTATAGAATTTCAAACCACCAAATTTTCCTTTTTCACTGTCTCTGTGAGAGAACATGGGCTAAGGAGGAACTCTACCGGTCTCAGCAAGTTCCTGGTCCTGGATATGGAGTTTACAGACAGTGAAAATGTCCACAGACACGAAAATATACTTATACCTAATGTTTTGTTATTTTGTTTTCTTCCAGTTTCTTAAGCAAAAATGCTTAAGGGAGCTGGGCATGGTGGCACATGCCTTTATTCCCAGCACTTGGGAGGCAGAGGTAGGAGGATCACTGTGAGTTCGAGGCCAACCTGGAACTACAGAGTGAGTTCCAGGTCAGCTGGGGCTAGAGTGATACCCTACCTCAAAAAAAAAAAAAAGGGGGGGGCTGGAGAGATGGTTTAGTGGTTAAGGCATATGCCTGCAAAGCAGAAGGATCCGAGTTCAATTCCCCAGGACCGACATAAAGCACAAGGTGGTGCATGTGTCTGGAGTTTGTTTGCCTCGCCTGGAGGCCCTGGTGTGCCCATTTTCTCTCTCTCTCTCTCTCTCTCTCTCTCTCTCTCTCTCCCTCTCTCACATATTCTCTCTCAAATAAATAAATATTTTTTAAAATACTTAAGGGAGGGCTGGAGAGATGGCTCAGCGGATAAGGCACTTGCCTACAGTGCCTAAAGCCCCCGGTTCAATTCCCCAGGACCCACATATGCCAGACCCACAAGGTGGTGGCCCTGGTGCTCACTCGCTTGCGCTCTCTCTCTCTCTCTCTCTCTCTCTCTCTCTCTCTCTCTCTCTCTCTCTCTCTCTCTCTCTGTGCTTGAAAATAAAGAAAATTTTTTAAAAAAAATACTTAAGGGATCTTCCTGATCCCACACAGTAATGACAGATGTAATCATTTAAATGTTCACTCATATTGAAACTGACACCAAAGCCTATCTGTCTAGTAAGGAGCAGTGCTGAAACTCAACTCTGTCCACTCTTCCCTCTTCACAATTGTTTTAGCTTATTTCTAACAACTGGTGTGCAAGAACTAGCCTTCGATCTAACATTGGGAAACACATACTACTATTATAACAAGGTCAACAGAAATAAAGTCAATAAATTCTACGTTACATTGTTATTTGGGGAAAGGTTGAAAATAATTTCAGTAGACAGAGTTCTCGTCTTCATTTTTCCAAGTTTGTAAAGATGAACTGCTTTGTTTGCTGCCACAAGTATTTGAAATGGATCCACAACCTACCAAAAAGAATTAAAAGAATTTAAAAAAAATTCCAGGGGGTGGAACTGGGTTGACTCCTAGGCTATCCATAACCCCCTACCCCATGGACTGATCCCATCTGCCCACGGAGGAGGATACCCAGCTGATTGGGGACAGGGAGGAGGGAAATCGGGGAACTGGGGACATCAACACATTATTCGCTCATTCATTGTATCTAATTATGGATAATAAAGAAATGAAAAACAAGAATTCCATAAAGAGAACCTGGAATACCCTGAACACATATGACCAACCTTAGGGTAACTCTGTCCAGTTACTCCATGATTCTTTTTTTTTTTTAATTTTTCTTTATTAAGCAGAGAGAGAGAGAGAGAG